>CABFVX010000451.1:75034-125869 GCA_902151425.1 Timema shepardi
CCCCCCCCCCCCCCGCCGGGTAGAGTACCAAGCAATAATAATTATACTGGTTAACCATGATTTTGATGAATTCATAATCTTGAGTGTTTCTTTTGTATTATCATGCGTTGATTCTGTCTTGATTTTATTGTAACAGATCTATTTTATTTTATCGAAAATACTACACATAGCTCAATATCACATAATTCATTTTTAAAATAAACTTATTCCAAATTGATGTTTTAGTTTATGTACTGATATCACAATAGGAACAACATAGTTAAAACATATTACTCATTATTTACTCACAAATATCAAATTGTAAATAATTTTAAAGTGTATGACTGATAAATATATGAAATTTTCCTGGCCGTTCATTCAGTGAAGAGACAGGCATGCAGATAGGCAAGAAAAACGTATTGAGCTGTGCATAATGTATGAGTGTTAGTCTGTTTCCTATTTATTTGTGTGCATGTGTGTGTGTGTGTATGGGTAGGTATGTGTGTATAGTTAGTTTGTGTATAAAAGTTATGAGAGAAAAGAAAGAAGCAGACAAACGAATGATTATTATAGGTGACCTGGTGGTCTAGGGGTATGTGGGCGGCCGGGGTTCAATCCTTGGTCCCGCAAAGATTTATTTGATTGCCAAACCCTTCCTTCACCTCTGACAAGACATATTGTGAATGTGAGCAATGCCAGGCCTCCACCGTGGTTCGGATTCCACGTTAAACTGTAGGTCCTCCATTTCATCTCACAATCACCCTACCATTACACATTAGCGTAAGTGCGTATAGCCCGAACGGGTAGTAATACGCGGAGATAATAATAATATTAATTATCATTATTATTATAAAGAATAAAACAGAACGTAAATGTTTGGGGGACATATACAAAGGGCAAAATATGAATTCAAAGAAAGTAGTACCGGAGATTAAGGAGAAAATGAGATAAAAATAAGAAGCTATTATAGAAGTAGGTATAGAGAGAACGAAACAAGGAATTTAAAGAAATAGCTATATGATTCCAAATGATTGTGTGAGATGATCTGGGATGAAAAGAGTATACGAGATCGATGGAAATAGTATTTTGAGTAGTTGTATGGTGATAAAATAGATACATTATCAGCAAATAGGGAAAATGTTATGATGAATGAAATAACTAATCAGGCTGAAATATGAAAAGCTATGAAAGTGTTGAAGAATGACAAAGCTACAGGTGTAAATAGGATCACAAGGGAAATTATTTCTGTGTGGGAGCATGGTACTACATTCCAGTGTGTGTGAGTTGTTCAATGTGTTTGCTGTGATTTAGAGTGTTCCTAATGACTGGGAGAATGCTGCTTCCATTTATTTATACAAATACAATGGGTGGAAATGTAAGAATTTATAGGGCAATTAGTTTGTTGAGTAGTTAAGAGAAATTTTTGTGAGAGTATTAATTTAAAGGGTTAGTTAAAAAATAACCAACAAGATTTGGGGTGTGCAATGAGATGTAATGAAAGCGTTGTCAACAACTTACTGACCAAGTAACAGCAGGCATTTACCGATTTTGCCCTGTTCCTAATTTCCAATATAAAATATTTTTGCTAGTTACAATTGTTCCTAAGTATTTAAATTCATTAACCATGCACTGTGATTACACACAGTACATTTATACTAAGTTAGAAAACTGAACATATCCATTTGACAATATAGTTTTATTTAGTAAACTTTAAATGCATTAGAAAGTACAAGTTTTACAATAAGATAGAAAATTATAGAGTATTAAATTTATTCACAAGGCAAATAAACTTGAGGGATTACTAGATTACTTGTGGCTACCTGGGCAACACAGTGGCCAGGCAAGAGGCTGTAGAATTTCTAAAAGGAGAGTAATTTGAGAATTAGTTAAAGCAAAATATAGAACAAATTTAGAAGATAACATTTATACAGTCTCACTTGGCAGGGTTGAATATTAACAGGGATCCACTAAATTTGTTGGATAATTGGCTGGTGAATCCTGCTGATTGATGGCTAAGGGCCAGGCGTCATTAAGGTACTATGGCCGGACATGTTCCCTTACGGTACTACCAGAGCATTCAATAGTACATTAACATCCTTTAGAACTAATACAAAATTTAGGAACCTATTTACAGGCCAAAACAAAATAGTATTATTTGCGCGGACCCCACTATGACAATAGGCCAATTTCCACGGGTTGCTCACCCAAACTAATACTTTCCATGAACAATGACCGCATAATCAAATCTCTATCATTTACAACTGAACTGCGTAAGGCAAAAGAAAGAAATAGACTTCCTGGCGATAACCATCAATAACAAAGAACTGATGTACATGACGTTTAGGGTGTCATGAATACTTTCCTCTTCAAGATTTATCGGAACTTGTGAGTTAGTGTAAATCAGCAACACTAAAAAATCACATTTTTCTAAGCCGGAGGCTTTAACGTTAGGACAGTGTCCAAAAACACAATAATGCACTCAGCAATTGACTTAATGAGTCATTAAAATCTGACTTGTCCATCAGACTAAAAAAGGCATAAAATAACCAAGGTACTTCTTCCATATTGAAGTTAACTAGTCCTGAACATGACACTAGATTCCGAAAACATTTTCTCTTGTATTTAAAAAAAAGACTTCTGAATAACTATTTGCATCACGTTAAACCATTTGAAAAATAAAGTTTCTCCTAACTTAGTAACTAAATTCTAGGGACTAAATGACGACCGCTGGATACCAATACCCTAGCTGCGGCGTTCTCGTAACCAGCGCGTTGAATAGGACGATTCATCCTCCTTCAATGCCGCTATGGAGGCGATTCTGACGACCCAGACTCCATGACCCGTCTTGGTTATTCACCGGCAGCGGTTCGTTGTTGATCCTTGGCTGTGTAGAACCGCTCTCTAGTGTTGAACCCGCGGCGCGTCCCATATATACTCACAACCAGACATGAACAGGGAGGAGAAAAGAAAAGGGGAACGAATTGAGAAGCGTAGGTAAAAATAAGGAAGGATAAACAAGGAAAGGAAAAGAGAAGAGATAGAAACTGACGAGCTTCTTCTGTCGGCCACCAGAGGCGCAGTTGCGCAAGAGGTCGAAGCGCCGGTCTCCATTTTCAGGCTATCTCCCCTACTGAACAGGCGAGTCTTGTGCCACGTGGAGCCGCCATTATAGATAATCCTGTGATTTAGAAGTGAGTTAATGATATCTGCAGACATCTGGCCGTGGTGAGTTTATACACACATATCCTATATCAAAATGTATCAGTATTAATTTAGTTATTTGATTTCCACTGTTATTTTTATGCAAAGAAATAATATAGATGTATATTTTCCACCTTTTTGAGGGCCGCATGGCCGGCTGTAAGTTTCTTCATCTGACCCCATCTTATAACAAAGGGTATGCATTCACATATCTTATTCATAACTATAATAATATTAGTCCTCCTCTTTGATATTTAGAACAGCAATTATCAAAAGACAATTATTTTTTGACTAACCACGTGTTTGAACGTAGGGCAATGAGTATTTTCAGTATGAGAGAGTATAAACTTTGAGGTATGTTATCTTCAATATCTTGATATAATTCCAACGTGGCACCCAATTACATAAATAGTGATAAATAGTGAACTTTTTTTCTTGTAGGTGTTCAATCAATTTGATTGACACGCTACAACCATATCCTAGGATATGTCGTTTGAATTACTTTATAGTAATAATCCTCAATATGTGTTTTCTGTAATCATACACGCATTCTTTTTAGCGTTTACTCGTAAAACTATTTCATCACTTGCATCTAGTAAAATTTCGACATATCTTGAAATATTTTCCTTTCTGTTACCCAACAAAGCTAAATAATCTGCGTATCCTAAAAGCTGCCTTGTACCGTTTAATACCAACCCTCCCCTTCTCTCTTAAATTACCCTAATAGCATGATTTAATGCTAGATTAAAAAGTAATGGGTAAAGTGAATCTCCTTGTTATAGCCCATTACGTATTTCGTAAGTATCTAATAAGGGACATCAAGCCTGTATCTTGCCACGCGTATCCGCTAAATTTACCTCAGTTAACTTGACCAGTTTCTTTATTGATATATTAGTTTTTTAGAACTGCGTCTTAGTATTCATTCGGGTTATACCCCTATGCACTAATTCCACTCATGGTGTTAGGCCTTAGGAAGGTTGTATTTGGAAGAAGTGTACCCACATTAATGTGGGAGGAGAGTGGGAATTTGTTTTGGAAAATCCCCCCCTCATTACACCTGACTGAGAGATTAACCTCAATCTCCCGGTTATTAGGGATTGTATATGGTCTTCTCCTCGTAGTTGTGTTAATCATCCTGCCAATAGTACAATTACAACTTTACGAATGCACATATCATAATGGTTTAGATAACAAAGCCATTAATGTTTATAATTACTATTATAGCCACCTTTATAGTTATCATATTTTCTATATTGAAAACTTACACCTGAACACGGGAATCAAGCTTAGGACATTTGGCTTAGTACGCCAATATTCTAACCATTGATCTATCCAGGAGTTGTCTGGTGTCCAGGGTCATTCTTCACTCATATTTTAAGGTAGTGTCTGTGATAGACGTGCGGAAATTGTCAGTTACATCTGATCACGAGCTATCAGATAATGCGGCCATATTCTATTAGATAGAGTTTTATATTGACGATGACAACTGTACTAATGCGCATATTACCATGGATTAAATAGCCAAGTTATCATATATGTTAGTTATGGTTATGACCTAATCTATATACCATATTCTCTAAATTGAAAACTGGAATCTGGTCACTGGGGACAAAGTAAGCTATATATACCATTTCGCTATTTAATCATCGAGCAAAAAGGTTGAAAAAACCAGGCGTAAGCAGCAAACATACGTCACGGCATCTTGACGAGGATACAAAGAATGACACTTGACCAGTTAGAGGGAAGGTGGGAGGAGGTGTAGAAGATTTGTTGTGTTTCTTTGTGAATCTTGGTAAGCGCATAAAGCACTGTCCAACTTCTCCCAGTAGCCTTAAGGCCAGTTTCATAGTCAAATTTAGTACGCCTCAAGTTCGGCGCTACATTAAGTTCATGACGACACCTACCTAAACCAGAATGGAATGGGCCAGTTTACTATGCGAGAACGGCCCATTCCATTCGAGTTTAGGTAGGTGTCGTCTTGTATTTAGTGTATCACCGCACTTGAGGCGTACTAAATCTGACTATGAAACTGGCCCATAGTCTACAACTTGATAGAACTAGATACATGTGCGTCACCGTTAGCTTTATATTTTAAATACATTGTGTTCGGGCACCATGTATTTAACTTTCTTTACAAACGTTTGTGATGAGTTTGATTTAAAGGAAAGTTGCCTTAAATTTAAGATCACAAATTAATACTTACAATTATCTTATCTTATAATTTGGTTCTGGCCATTTTATAAAATAATATAAATCATGGGAGTTAATTAGAGGTATTAGTTCATATCAAACTCTTTGACTGCGTGAATGTTTAACACACGTCTGATCTGTATGATGGTGTGATCGCAAGTGTTTAACACACGTCTGATCTGTATGTTGGTGTGATCGCGAGTGTTTAACACACGTCTGATCTGTATGTTGGTGTGATCATGAGTGTTTAACACACGTCTGATCTGTATGTTGGTGTGATCGCGAGTGTTTAACACACGTCTGATATGTATGTTGGTGTGATCATGAGTGTTTAACACACGTCTGATCTGTATGTTGGTGTGATCGCGAGTGTTTAACACACGTTTTATCTGTATGATGGTGTGATCGCGAGGGTTTAACACACGTTTGATCTGTATGATAGTGTGATCGTGGGCAAGCCCTAACTGAGCCAGTCATTAAGGGATTAAAAAAAATTCACTTACCCGGACCCGAAATGTGCCAAGTCTAATTCAGGTAGACGAGGGGGGACTAAATAAACAATCACAAACGCAAACAAGCTCTTACGACAACTTGTATTCTCTTCTTTATATAAAGGAATGTAAAAATGCCGTAAGAGCCCCCCAACAAGATCTGTATTAGTTTTTCTGACATAAGTATGGCCAGTATTAATACATTATCTCGGCAACGGTAACTGTAAAGATGTGCAATTGTTTTATTTTTGTTCGGGGATTGTGTGGACTGTGATATTAGCGTTAATTATTGATATGGAAAGGACTTTTAGTGAAAGAGGGAAAGCTCTGTCTGTCTATAATAGTTACACGTATCGACAGGTGAATCAATTAAATTTGACGAGGGAAGAAAAGACTGTAAGGCCAAAATATTCACACTTGATAGCGGAAATATTTCCTCGCAGATTGGAAGACCAACACAACCACGAAACACTACTAGATCAAGAGTTGGACAGAAAATTCATCAGCAATGCAATTAAGAAGAAATCTGAGGCGATTGAAGTATGGCCTTTAAAGTTGATTCACAAAGAGGTACACTCTGTCGAATTTGAAAGGTAGCCACTTCTAATTCACTGAGCACGTGAGGTATGATATTCCTCCAAACATAACCGTAGGATAGTTTGCCTAGCTACACCCAACACCTAAGTTAGAGATAGCCTTAAGTCCTTAAATTATTTCTTGACTTTTGAAAGGAGTGATGGGGGAGAGGTTATATCTTTTAGCGATGCCCGAATGGATTTATTTAATAAATTAATTTTACTTTATTGTTCTGATAATAATAAAATCAATAACTAATATTTACATACTAAGTTAATTAATTATGTTTAGCTCTCATTAACAGAGGGGCTGATATATTTTTTTTGCTATTAAAAGTTTAACCACGTCAAACGTTATTTGGGCACTGTTGCCCTCATTGATTGGTTTTACATGGTAGCATAAAGCAAGTCTCCACCTTTTCCATGATCTTCATTACTGTTTATAGCCAATTATAGATTTATTAATTAATATATATTATATTCAACACATAAAACGTAAATAGCAGATTAACTCTAAAAAATTCTTACTTTATTTGTAAGAAGCTGAGTTTAAAAAAACTTGTGTAATTTAAGGGTCCCAATCCTAATTTAAAATATTTTATATTATTTCTGGGTGAACAAAAAATAAATATTGATAATATCTCATCAATTGGACATATTTTAGTTATAAAAGTGAATTTATTTGTTTCTTCAAAGTTATTATGACTGTTAATAACTTTGTGGGAACATGGTTAAATTCCATACTTTATTTAATGTTACCACAGCGGCTATAATATAACTATTAGTAAAACGCTTTAATAATTAATACTTTGATTAAGAAAAGGTGTGGTTTATTAAGATTTGTGTTGATTATTATCATTATGTAATACATTTAAAGTATAGTGTTAACTGTGATTATTTTTGTCAAATCTGTTTTTTACTAAATCAATTCTGGAAATCCAAACAATAAAACTGGCCATGTCGTAGGCAAGTAATAATACAATATCAGAGTGAGGAGGTTTAAAAGATAATTGAAAAGCAAGAATAAATACTGTCTTGTTTTGCGTGCTTAAAACCACTTAACATAATATCTCTGTTTTTTAAAGGTTTTGAATATAAATGTATCCAAGTAAAAATATCTTGAAGCTCTGTACTATATTTAAGAATATCTGTCTATAGCCTGGGATACCGGGAATTTTATAACCTATTGCGATGTATTTATTTCTATTCATCATTATGTCTCCAAAGAGAGAATTTCTCATACATACAGTCAGGGTTTGATTTTCTTTTAAAGATACGGCCGGATTTATTTATCTCCTGAACCATTTAACCAATTGCGGTGTGGTTGTTACTTTTGTACTGGATCAATATCCAGGCAGGCTTTAGCACTATTTGTGTATAATCAGGTGTTTCGGTGGGAGTCCCGGTGAAGTGTCAGGCGAATGTTTGTATACATTCATGGAACAACTCAATTACATGGGGTAGTCTTTATTATTCGTTAGTGTATTAATACAGGCATTTTTTTAGTATCGTAATTATAATTGTGTGTATTGGTCTAAGTCCCGGTGAAGGATCAGCCGGATATTTTTCTATATTTATGAAACCACACAATTACTGTGGTGTAGTTTTGATTATTCTGTGAAGTATTTATCCAATCATTTTTTTAAATAATAATTATAATCGCATGGTTTGGTGTGAGCCCCGGTGAAGTCCCAGTCGTATATTTGTATATATATGGAACCACCTAACCGCTTTAAATGTAGGTTCTTTTTTTTTCTAGAATATTTATTCAAGCAAGTTTTATCATTATTTAATTATGTTTTGTGTTGTGAGTCTCGGTGAAGGACCAGCCGGATATTTGTCAACAACTGATTCCGTAATTAATTCTATCTTGTAGGATATCAACCAGGAAAATGTTAGTATGATCGATCTAGGTTTTGGGGTTCGAATCCCATTTGTTATTATTATTATTATTATTATTATTATTATTATTATTATTATTATTATTAGAACCGCGACTTACTACCTGTTTGCGTTATACGCAATTACGCTAATGTGTAATGGTAGGATGATTGTGAGATGAAAATGAGGACCTAGAGTTTAACGAGGAATCCGAACCACGGTGGAGGCCTGGAATTTCCCACATACACAAGATGGCATGTCAGAGGTGAAGGAAGGGTTTGGTAATCAGATAAATTTGTGCTGGGACCAAGGATTGAACCCCGGACCCTACCCGTAGACCACCAGGTAATCGAATCCCTGTTAAAGTTTCGGATGGATGTTGTGTGTATTTTATCTAAGATATTTATAACCACTTAAGCGATTGCAGTGTAATTTTTTCTAAACTAGACTTACGTAGTTTTTATATCCAGGCAGGTTTAAACATTAGTTTAATTAGGTGTTTTATTGTGAGTCCCTGGAAACACTGACAGACCTAGCTATAATGGATTTTGTGGATCTGCCAGAAGGTGAAATTCCGTTCTTCCGTGAAGGGGATAGTAAAATCTAGTGTGAACTATAGGAGAATATTTATAAGTAACATAATCTTAACTATTTAAACCATATTTACTACTAATTACTTGTTGATTATGATTAAAAAGATACAAATTTAAGGTGATGTAACCACATTTACTTAGAGGGAAGTTTGGAAACAGTTTAGGAAAACGTGTCTCAATATTCCCGGCCAGGACTAGAACCCTGTTTCATCCATCACTGAAAATGGAAAATATAAGAATTTTTTTTGGTCCGCATGAACACCGAAGCAGTATAATATACATCATTTACCGTATTTCCTAAAATATTAATTTACTTTGTAATTTTTCTTAATATATGATATTAAATATTTTATTTTATGTGTGTTTCTAGCAGATATCACACTGGTCTATAATCTATTATTAGCTCGGGGCTTTCTTTTTTAAGTTCAATCAATAATCTTTTTACCAAACTGAGATTATCAACAACTCTCATACCCTTCCCGGTGGCGTAGTTAGTTAACGCGCTATTTTAATGCTTAGTTCGACTGACAAGGATGTGGAGATTGAGTTTATAATATCGCTCGGGTGAACTAGGGTAGTTTTTCATAAGTGGTTTTACACTCTCCCTCCACGAAAATGCGGGTTCCCTTCCTCTAACTTCAATCTTTACAATTCCTAACCCATTAGATTATTTAGTACTTAGGCATATTACCAAAACGGGTTGTAAGACGCGGTGCTAAAAAAAAAAAGAACCTACCCTCAAAAATTGCTTTAAAAACTTTTTCCATGTCCTATTGATTTAAGATTGAATATATGAAGGTTACCCAAAAAACAGTGAAGTTTTCCTGGCACTCAAACATATTAATAAATAGTTAGTTCTGTGTGTGCTGGCTGGCCGCGAATGTCCGCGTATAGAGTAAAATAGTTAAATGGCGCTTGTGTAAAAGGAGAGCTGTAACACATTATTAACTTCATCAAGTCATGCACTAGCAAAATACTGACAGTTTCTAATGCAGTTAACATTCATACATCTTCCAAACATTTATGTTTTGCAGTAAGCCAACAGTTATTACCCCTTCCAATTAATTTCAAGAACAAATAAATTATGTGTTTTGTAGGTTGCCTTACTACATATATGTTAAAATCTCATACTCCTCAAATAATTATTAGTTACCTTATTATTATTATTATTACTTTCTAAACCAAGAATACTACAAGGGTATGATTTACAGATGTATTTAACGAACAGATAGTACGACACCTTAGCTCAATCGATGGCATGTTTCTATACTGATTTGGGGACACTAGGTTCGATTCCTGACACCGTGGAGCTTTAATATTTAGTGAAAAATCTTGTTTTTCTTAAAGCCTGATAAGCCAATGGACGGGAATGTTGAGTCGTTTCAAGTTTTAAGATAGTAACAAAGTAGTGTACTGATTTAATCACTCGGTTCCCGTGTCCAGGTGTCATTTTTTAATTTTTAGAATATGATATCTATGAGGGACTATCCCCACTAAAATGCATTAACAATAGTTTCAGCTATTTGTTTCATTAATATATGCACACCTTGTAAAACTAAATATATAATTGTCGAATGGCTGCAAAGTGCCAACTACCGAGGCGCTAATGGCTACGTTGTCTGATGACTGTGATCTTAGTTAATCACACGTTTATAAGCTGACGACTTCCGCACGTCCATCTTAGACTCTGCCTTAAGATATGAGTGAAGAATGACCATGGGCACGGGACGAATCCTGGATAGCTCAGTAGTAAGAGTATTGGCGTACTAAGCCGAAGGTCCCGGGTTCGATTCCCGTGTCCATGTGTCATTTTTCACTTTTCAGAATATGATAATGTTAAAACCTGCCTGTATATAAAATCTACGTGAGCCTAATTTAAAAAAAAATACACTGCAATCACTTATGGGGCTATAAATATCGTAGATAAAATATACACAACATCTATCTGAAACTTTAACAGGGATTCGAACCCCAAGACCTAGGTATATCCTACTACAATTTTCCTGGTTGATATCCTATAAAATAGAACTAACTACGGAATCAGTTGTTGACAAATAACTGGCTGGTCGTATACCGAGACTCACAACAAAAAACATGATTAAATCATGCCATAACTTGCTTGAATAAATATTCTAAAAAAAACTACAATTAATTTGGTTAAGTGGTTACATAGATATATACAAATTTCCGGCTGGCACTACACCGGGACTTACACCAATACACCCAGTTATAATTACTATACTAAAAAAAATGCATGGATAAATACACTAACGAATAATAAATTTACCCCTCAGTAATTGTGTTGTTCCATAAATGTATACAAACATTCGTCTGGTCCTTCACTGGGACTCCCACCGAAACACCTGATTATACACAAATAATGCTAAAAACTGTCTGAATATTGATCCAGTACAAAAGTAACAACCACACCGCAATTGGTTGAATGTTTCCGGAGATAAATAAATCCGGCCATATCTTTAAAAGAAAAACAAACCCTGACTATATATGCGAAATCCTCTCCTAGGAGACATTTTAATGAATAGAAATAAATACAACGCAATAGGTTATGAAATTCCAGGTATCCTTGGCTATAGAAAGATATTCTTAAATATAGAACAGAAATATAATATACTTTTACCTAAATATATTTATATTCCAAACATTAAAAAAGCAGAGATATTATGTAAAGTGGTTTTAAGCTACTAAAACAAAACAATATTTATCCTTGCTTTGCAATTATCATTTAAACCTCCTCACTCTGATCGTGTATTATTACTTGCCTACGACATGGCCAGTTTTATTATTTTTTGATTTCCATAAATGATTTAGTAAAAGAAAGATTTGACAAAAATAATCACAGTTAACACTATACATTAAATGTATTACATAATGATAATAATCAACACAAATCTTAGTAAACCACACCTTTTCTTAATCAAAGTATTAATTATTAAAGCGTTTTACTAATAGTTATATTATAGCCGCTGTGGTAACATTAAAGTATGGAATTGAACTATGCTCCCACAAAGTTATACATAGTCATAATAACTTTGAATAAACAAATAAATTCACCTTTATAACTAAAATATGTCCAATGGACGAGATTTTATCAATATTAATTTTTTGTCCACCCGGAAAACATATAAAATATTTTAAATTAGGATTGGGACCCTTAAATTACAGAAGTTTTTTTTTAAACTCAGCATTCTTACAAATAAAGTAAAAATCTTTTAGAGTTAATATGTTATTTACGTTAATGTGTGGAATATAATAATTAATCATTAATACATTTATAATTGGCTATAAACAGTCATGCAGATTCTGGAAAAGGGGATACTTGCTTTATGTTACCATGTAAAACCATTCAATGTGGGCAACAGTGCCCAAATAACGCTTTACGTGGTTAAACTTTTAACAGCTAAAAAAAATGCTAGCCCTTATGTTAATGAGAGCAAACATAATTAATTAACTTAGTATGTAAATATTAGTTATTGATTGTATCATTATCAGAATAATAAAGTAGAATTAATTTATTAAATCAAACCCTTCTGGCATCGCTAAAAGACATAACCCCTCCCCCATCACTCCTTCCCAACAGTCAAGAAATAATTTAATGACTTAAGGTCTTCTCTAACTTAGGTTTTGGGCGTAGCTAGGCAAACTATCCTACAGTTATGTGTGGAGGAATCATACCTCGTGGGCTCAGTGAATTAGAAGTGGCTACCTTTCAATCTAGATGGAGTGTAAATATAGAGAGAAAACTATAAAAACATTGACCCGCAAGTACATGACATTTTTCAGGAATAACATTAACTTCCAAATTGGCCTAAATCTTCCGACGAAATTCAAGTTGCCTTAAATTAAATTTAACTTAATATTACTCTAGACGAGAACTTTTTGTTAAAAAATGAAAAAGAGAAGGGGGTTGTGGTATTTTATTGTGACTCAAATTTTTAGTATTTGTGCCAGAATTAAATTGAGTTAATGGATGGAACATTTGAATACGCACCAAAACATTTTCCTCTTCTTTTTACTGTACACGGGTATTTTAAAGGGTCATACATTCCTCTGGTCTTCTGCCTACTTAAAGACAAGAAAAAGCAGAGCTACATTGACACTATGAGACTCCTAAAGGAGGAGTGCGAGAAGAGACAACTTCCCCTTCAAATTTGGTATACATTGTGATTGATTTCGAGCAACCGCTCCACGAGTGTATCGTGTCAACATTTCCACAAAATAAGATAGTAGGCTGCCAATCTCATTTGATGCAAGCATATTAAGCGAAACAATTTTATTTTACAACTTTACATAAATACTGTTATAATTTTTGACTTGGTCGTTGATTATTATACATTTCACAGTTTTTTTTGCACTGCGTTTTACTACCGGTTTTAGTTATACTTGTATGTGCTAACTATAACAGTGGGCTTTGGGATGAGATAGGTTTAGTGTAGAGAAAGTTAATCCGAATTTGCCTTGAGGGAGAGTGGAAAACCATCTAGGAAAAAAAAACCTTTGGTTCGCTCGACCAGGATTTAACCCCAACTTTCAAATCATCGGCTTAGGTAATTTTTTTCAAAGTGAATATCTGGGTAGTGTTTTAAATTATGAATAGGACTGTATAATTGATCCTCAGAAAAAAAAAATAATCATAGGCAGTTTACTAATGACTAATTTTAAAAGAATTAGAAATTTCTTAATAATATCTTTAACAATTTTGATTAAAACATACATCTTAGGTGTATTTAAGATGATAAATAATACTGTATACTTGGTTTTTGGGGCAAAGTCCTTTTAAGGGTAGCTTACTGTTGACTAGTTTTAAAAAATTCAAAATATTTTAAAATTATTTTTAATGATTTGGTTAATAGATAGATTATGTGAAGTGTGTACTACTTCATTAAAGCTTTGTATGACTAGGGTTTTTATGTTTGACTTGTTTTTTATTTTATATTTGTTATTTATATATTATAATTTAGCTTACATTTACAATTATTGAAAATGTACTTAAAATAGAATTTATAATGTAATGTTATAATGTTTAATTTTGTTTTAACTTTGTTTTAGTTAAATAAGAGTTAATTAGATAATATTTGTTGCCCTGTATTCTTTTTACCTCCTCTCACAGCATTAATATTTGTTTATGATCACAGTTGGTGCAATTCGGGTCCAGTCTTAGGAAGGGGGATATAAGTGCAATTTGGGTCCGGTCTGGGGGGTACTTTTAAGTTATTGGCGCAATCCGTGTGCAAGCTAGGTAGATTGGTGCAATTCGGGAAAGCCCGTGATCGTGAGTGACTTTCAAATGGAACCACAAGGTCTTCTCACAACTCTCGCCACGAACACTCCCGTTGAGCCCTTGTTAGAAATATATGGGAAAGGTCACTTTCAATGTCACTCCTTCTTGGGGTGGGGAAATATTTTAAGTTGTCCTGTCCTTTACTGAGTTCTTTTATGTAGGTATCCATCGTAAATTCTAAAAAAAAAAAAAATTTTGATTTCGAAATAAGAACAAGTGACGCTCCATTACATCCTTTACTGTATCTCATAAATCCTACTAAGTTAAAATGGAACATATGCTATGGTTCAACAGTTTTCGCATATTTTTAATTCTTTTTTAGCTGTTAAACTGGTCGGTTGTGTTTTAATGTATTACCGTTGCGAATAATATTCTTGTTTATTGTTTGATATTACGCTAAAAACACAATTCTTTTTGGTGTAATAGGACTCTCACCATGGCGTAGTTAATTGAATTTACTCTATTTTTGTTTCTTAGATAGCAAATATAAACTATTTATTTTGTTGTTGATTGCAACAATGGCTCCACGTAGGACTACATTTTCGTTTTAAATCTAGCTATATTTTCAGTATTTTTCACCTTTTGTTAAATAACTTTACCTAGTTTGATATCCTTAATCTTATATTTAAAATATTTATTTTGGTGTTCATTGAGACAATACTTACATGTTCAAGAGCTTGTGTCGTTATGCTTGTTTTTTGTACCTTAAATATAGGTACTTCTCCAGTTATTTATGGTTTTGCATGTAAATTAGCTTTTTTTAGTTTGGTTTCTTAGAGAGTACATGTTAACCATATCTTTTGGTGTTCACTGCAACAATGCCTCTACATAAGAGATATAATATTGTTACAGAAAATTCAAAAATCTTAACTATTAAATTTGATGTTTATTTCAAAAGACCCTTCACAAAAGAGATAAAATCTTGATTCAAATTCAGAAAAAATTTAAAATATTTATTTTTGTGTTCATTACAACAATATTATTTCTCCACGTAAGCAAGGAGTGCGCACACTTTTAAAATTTAATCTGGTTTCTTACTACAGGTAGTCGTTAATGTATTGTATTTTGGTAGTTTGTATGATTAAATGAAAAAAAATATAACTATTTTTTAACACCTTTTCTCACTAACCGTTAGACTCATTACGAGCTACGCGCCTACATACTAATTACATTAATGTGTTAGGTACTAGGCAGGTTTTATTTAGAGAAAGCGCACCTGAATTTTCGTGGAGAGAGAGGTTAAAACCACTCTCAGTGCACCCAACCGGGATCGAACCCTACAGTACCCGTCCTCGGTAGTTTAGTCCATTGCAAGAGTAATGCTCAAGACCATGTCGCCACTTAAGCGGGTAAAAAAAAAGTAAACAAACCAATTTCAATGGGAGTGAGGCCACGGACAAACTCTAGCTGTTATATTATGAACAATATCAGTTTTAACAGAACTTTGGCAAAATGTTAATCTTCACGTGTAAAACTTTTTTAATTGATCGAGATTTCCACTGTATCCGGTATCTTTGTTTATTGTTTACACAAAAGACATGGATAGTAATTACTTATTTAAACATTTCTCTGTAATTGGTAATAACGTACAAGGATTGTATAACATTAAAATGATTAAATAGCTTTTGTGCAAACATACTCTTCATTTGTTGTTATTACGTAGCTATGCGTCGCGTCATGGTAAGCAATCACGTAGTAGGGTGCAACAACAGCAACAAACACACACACAAAAAGTGTGTTCTTGTTTGTTTGGGGTAATGTATGTTTGGGTTGTATTACAACACAAAATATTGAATTTTAGTGGTAAACTTGATATAACAAACAATCACATTAGTAATGGAGAAATAGGTTTTGAATTTAGAGGGTGGAAAAGGTCAAGGTCATGTACATGAATTTCTCCTGAAAGGGCACTTAGGGAGGGGTAAATTTCAAAAATAAAAAGTTTAATATCTATCAATATATAAAGCGTATATTTTATGAATAAAACTAGATATAATTATTCACATAATTAAAATAACAAACCATAAAAGTGGTTTTCGCAAGTCTGCCTGTACATCGGCTGAAACTCTTTTACCGATTGAGCTAAAACTTGGTATCCGAGGTTTTCATATGGTCTCAATGAAGGGTTTATGAAATTAGTTACTTAAGGGCAAAATGATTTTTTTTAAATCGATTTTATCAAAATCTGCTCTAACAATTTTGATTAAATGGGTTATTTGAAAAGATTTATTATTATAAACAAGATGGAAATTTTAATTTTCTCATGAAAATGACTGTGCTGGTACTTTAGATAAGGGAAATTTTCCAAGTTACATCATTTCTCTGCGACTATTTGAGATACGAAATATCTTGTTATTGTAATGTTGTGGTACTATTAAAGATAAAATATTTTATTTGAAATATATTTTTATGAAAGCAATAGTTTCTGAGTTATAAGCAAATATATATATTTATAATTCAGGTCTATAAAAATTAATTTTATTCTTATTCTGTTTGGTGAACAAAGATATTTCTCTAATCTTACTTTTTCTGTAACAGTGTTCTTAGTTCCTAACGGCATAGATTAATAAACAGTGCATATTATTTCATTTATAATCTTTAGTGTAGTGTTCTTATAACAATGTATGCATCTATTATTTCGTTTCAAAAATCTTAAAACTTTATTTGTAAATGTCTATTTTAATATAAAAATGGCACCCAACCATTTATTTTGTTTGTCAACGCGTCTAACTACCCATCCGGATTAAACTCATATAGAGCATACACCCCACTACAGCTGCTAAACAATACTACCATATTCTATGTTGCAAAATAAAAACGAAAATCCAACCAAACATAATTTGCAAAATGCTTCCCTATCGAAGCATCCAGAATGTTCTTAGAACTGTTTTCTTTTACATTTGTGGTTTGTAATGGTAACATGAGTGCAAATCGGAAAAAACTGTTTAGTATTTTAAGAACTTTTCAATGGAGGAATCTCTAAAAGAGAGCGTTGCAAAAACCTATGTTTGTATAAACTTTTATTTATATTAGAGGCATAAAATGCGATAGGGAAGTTTGGAAATTGAGTTTGAGAACAATATGCATTGTAATAACACTAACAATGGTAAGTATTAAGATAGTATAATATGCTATATAAAATGTACTCATATTTGCATAGATGGAGATTGGGAAAACATTTAAGATAAATAACCCTGAGTACACCCCTACGGGTTTTGATTCCTGAACCCTCCATAATCAGCAAACCAAACTAAATAATAATATTTAAACTAGGTGACCTGGTGGTCTAGGGGTAAGGTGTCGGACTTATGTGATGGGGGTACGGGGTTCAATCCTTGGTCCAGGCACATATTTATCTGATTACCAAACCCTTCCTTCACCTCTAAAAAGTCATGTATTAATCACAACTTGTAAATGTGTGAAATGCCAGACCTCCACCGTGGTTCGGATCCCACGTTAAACTGTAGGTCTTCCATTTCATCTCACAATCACCCTACCATTACACATTAGCGTAAGTGCGTATAACCTGAACGGGTAATAAGACGCGGTGCTAATAATAATAATAATAATATTTAAATTGATAAATGACACATGGACGTGGGAATCAAACTCGGGGCCTTTGACTTAGTAAGCTAATGTCTGTATAACTATGTAGTAAGAGCATTGGCGTACTAAACCAAGGGTCCTGTGTTTGATTCCCTCATTTAGGTGTCAATTTCATTTGCATGGGGAGAGAGAGAGAGAGAGTGGAAAACTTTTAGGAAAAAACTACCCTCAATCAATGCAACCACTGAAAGGGTCACGTCACAAATTAATGTGTTAAAGATTGTGAGGTACATAATAACCACGGTTGAAATTCTTAAATTAGTAAAGGCTGCTACACACGTACGGGTATACCGGATGTGCTAGTGCATCCACAAGATACAGTTGTTTTTCTTTTTCTTTCAAGTTGTTATTTCACTGTCGGCTATCAATGGCATCAACAGATGATGCTTTGGCGACAGTTGGCTTGTTAGTAGTGACACAAGTTAAACGAGAGATGTGGTGTAAGGATTGGTTGAACAATAATAATAATAATAATAATAATATTTAGCACCGCGTCTTACTACCCGTTCGGGCTATGCGCTCTAAGTGCTAATTACGCTAATGGATTAGGAATTGGGAAGGATGAGTTAGAAGAAGTGAACCCGCATTTACGTGGGGCGAGATTGGAAAACCAATTAGGAGAAACCACCCCCAATTCACCCGACCGAGATTTGAACCTTGATCTCCCCGTCCTCAGCAGTCTCGAGCTCAACACGGCAAGCGTGTTAGCCAACTACGCCACTGAGGCGAGTAATGGTTGAACAGAAGAGAGCGTTATTCAAATGTAAACTTGTTATACGAATTGAAATTTGCATCTAAAGATTGTGTACAAAAATAATTTATAAAGAAAGAGTGAAACTTATCTAATTAGTGAAAGATATGGCAGTGGCAAAAGCGACAACTGAACTGAGCCGCCTGCGCACTTCAGTACACACTCGCCGGTATGACTGCGCAGTTTGCTCAGACGCAGGTATATCGAATGAAATTAACTATTTGCTCCGATCGCCTGTACAGGCCAAAATCAACGTACAGTTTCGTCATCTAATCGTTCAGTTATACCGGACTGGCACGCCTGTACAGGCAAACCTCACAGGTATACCGGTACGTGTGTATCGGCCTTAGGGAGATACATGCTGGAAACAAACCGGTGGGTCCGTGGACAAATGTGCCACTCTCACACAATCTCGTCGGTTGATACAATTCTTGGCCGGGAAATTAAGTGTTTATTTTTTTAAATGCGTTGAGCAGGTAAAACAATTATAAGCAATTAAGAGTGTGTGTTGGGTGATAGGCCGATGCAACTTTACTAGTGATTCTGAGCTTACTATGAACCTCTGATGTTTGCAGGAATAACTCTTTAGTTTTAACGGGGATACTTAGGTTAGAATCTCGGTCGGATGTAGTGAGGTTTTTAAAATAGTTTTCCACTTTCCCCCCACTCAAGTGTGGGTATACTTCCTCTAAATATAACCTTGTATTAGCCGTAAATCCATTAGCATAACTAGTTTATAGGTATGTAGCATAAACAGGTAAAATTTTTTTAGAATATACGGTATTTGTAACTATAAATGTAGAGTTGTTAAAAATATAGGCTATCCAAAATGCAGAGCTGAAAAAATCTAGAATTGATAAAAAGATATATTAATTTATAAAACTCTTGAGTCAGTAAGCACATAGATTTGATAAAATTGTATAGCTGTCAATAGCTCAAAGTATCATCTTTCAAAAAAAAATTGGGATAGTAAAATATGACAAACATGTTAAATGGTCATTGTACCGTAAATTTTTCAAAATTGACACAATATTTCAAACATGACAGCTCCATAAGACATTTTTTGGGGCTATTAAAGGAAAAATAGTAGATTTGTACTTTCTCATATCAAGATAGATTACTGGGATCGTGAAAATATTTAACCTTGCATATTATGACTAATCTTTACGTTCAATGTTTGTATGAAGCGGCAAAAGGGGATTTCTATTATTATTATTATTATTATTATTATTATTATTATCACCGCGTCTTACTACCCGTTCGGGCTGTACGCACTTACGCTAATGTGTAATGGTAGGGTGATTGTGAGATGAAATGGAAGACCTACAGTTTAACGTGGGATCCGAACCACGGTGGAGGCCTGGCATTCCCCAAATTCACAAGATGTCTTGTCAGAGGTGAAGGAAGGGTTTGGTGATCAGATAAATCTTTGCCGGGACCGAGGATTGAACCCCGGCCACCAGCTTAGAAGTCTTACACCTTACCCCTAGACCGCCAGGTCACCAAAAAGGGGATTCCAAAATACTGTCTATCTATCTATCCATTGACATAAATATGTAACGCTTTCTTGACATTGTTCAAACTTAATATTCTTATTTTATATTGCTATTAGCCGAGATATTTTTTTAACCTAGCCCTCAAATTAAGGGTAATTTATTGACAAGAGATTTTTTTTGAATTCCTAATTTTTCAAAAATGGGTCCGGCATTATTGTTTAAAAGAAATATCTAGGGAGCTTTTGACCTTCTAAATAACAATGTATATTTAGTTATTTTCATTAAAAGGTTTTTAACTGTTTAATAATGAGGGATTTTCAAATATTCCAAAATATTTTGAAAATGAAAATTAGGCTTTTTTTATATATATATATGTGTGTGGTGTATTTGACGTGACAAAACAGTTGTATATTAGTTATTTGGGGGGGAAATTATCTTAAAGGTAGTTTACTAATTACAGTCTTTTTTAAAATTAGAGTATTTAAAAGAATAGATGGAGCGATTTGGTTCAAAATGGGTATTTGTCAAATTTTTAGCGTTATAAATAAGTATATATAATATACATAAACAATCATGCTATTCCCTTCCGGGGTGGAAAAGAAAATATGAATATAGCTCAAAAAAACCACTACGTACTTAATCCATCCTAACTTTCTTCACACTTCCCTATCCTTGCATATTTTCTTCGCTTCTACAACATCCTTACAGCGAGTCATAAATGCTCTTTTATTCTTAAAACTATTAATTTTTCTCCTTTTCAAACATTCGTAAACAACATTTAAACTCGTCTTACATGGCTTACTACTTCCTTTTGATCCACATACTCTACTTTCCTATATTTTCTTCATCACTCGATCCACATTCATCCTCTCAACATTCCCATACCAATGTAAGGATCATTTTACTGTCATTAGATATTTTTAAATATCCCTATTAATTCATCATTGGTATCGGGGGACTATTATACATAATTGATAATAATATTTGTTTACTTACAATAAATTTTAGAAAGTTTGTAATTTTTTGAAATTGGCGTTGAAGATTGAGCACAATTTGGGTATTTTTCTAATAGTTTTATTGATAGATAAGACATCATTTTTATCTAAAAAAATACTAAAAATAATTTAAGCGTGGCTTACAAATAACTTATTTTGGAAAACTTGAAGTTTTTAAAAATGTGTACACAATTTGATTCAAAATGTATGCATAATAACAAAATACTAATGTGATTAACAAAATTATATGTTGCTTTTTATAAGAGAAACTATTTTTAAGGAAATTTTACACAAAACTTTTTTTTTTAAATTTTCCTCCAAGCTTTAATACACATTAAAAGAAAGTTTGTGGTATAGGGTCGTATCATATATATTAAGGCGTTTTATCAATTACACTATTTTTTTATAAATAGTACCCTCTTTAACAACCACGCAGACACATTAATCCATCTCAATCAGGATTAGAAATGAAGTCTCACTGAGGTGAATAGATAAATGCATCAAGCTATACCATTGTCAAAGTGCCTTCACACAATTTAGTATTATCATCGCCCTTCTAGGTAGTCTCCCCTTCCCACCCCAATTAGATTAAACATCTAATATCCCTTTAAAAATCCAAGATTGCCATTTATTGTATCAAACAAATTACAGTGTTTTCTAGAAGAAGTTAAATTTATTTCAAACACTTTTAAGAAAAATATAATAGAAGTATTGAATTAAATTTGTTATAAAGGTAACAAGTGTGATTAACTTGTAATAATGCAGTATTGCATTCTCAGGTTGCGTGTTAAGTGATGGTTTTCAGATATAAAGATAAGATACGAAATTAATATTGAATAAGCAGTGGTGGGCATACTATGGGTAGTCCTCAAGCTTAGGGGTTTCGACGTGGGAATAACGATCATCCCCAGTCAACATTAATTGATAAGATGCTAGCACGTGACATTTTGAGTGAAGACAATGGAACGGGGCGAAAAATTACTGAAGTAAAATAGTCCCACTTCATGATATCCGAGTGTAGTATTCTTCAGGGAACTTATGGAAAAGGTGAACACAATTTAAGCTTGGGTAGTGGGAAGTTAAAAGTTTATATAGAACAGCAGACCAACAGTTGGTCGAAGAATTAAATAATGTGAGTGACATATTAGTTCTGAAGATACACAGATGGCAAAGAGAGGCTGTTTATACAATGAAAACTTTACTTTCTAATATGAGAATATACAATACTATAATCTATTTTTTTAATTAACAGGGAAATTTTTTCATGGATAAATAATAATGTAAAATTTACTAATGATCGGATTTCATAAATTGTTTTTTAAAGTTTTATTACATGATTTTGCACATTTGTTAGTGTACAGTACATTCCTCTAGAAAATATAAAATGATGATATAAATAATGAATTTTTCAAATGTTATGTTATAATGGTAAAACAAATAAAACAAAAAAGGCCAAAATAAAGTTGTAACAGGATCCCACTGAAAATATTTGAAATATTTTAAAACACACAAAAAGTGGGATACAAAGTGTACATTGAGAAACAAGACGAGGCAATACCTTATAGAAAATATTACCAACTGTTGGTGGAATGTAAGGAATTAACTGAAAGGGATTTCTGATGAGAGGAAACATCGTGTGAAAACAAGAATGATGATTTTGAATTATGGCAAATTTGTCCATCAATTTACTGAATGTTAGTTTTAGAGAATACGTGTAGTAAACCGATATAAGCACAGCTGAAGTCAAGGCTCCATAACCTATTTTCGATTAAGTTAAAGCAGTCGTAGAAAAAATAGAGAATACAAAGGCTCAGGTATTGATTAAATTCTGGCATAATTAATAACAGCTGGTGGAAGTCCAATAATCGATATACTCTACACAATTCCTGTTTCAGTCTGGAATAATATAATTTACTTTCCAGCCATGGAAAAAATCGATTATTGTGCCAATTTATAAAATGGCAGAGCAAACAGTTTGCAATAATAGCAAAGATATTTCTTTGCTTTAACATTTTACAAATTATTGAAAAATATATATCTGCCTGTATATCTTTTTTTAGAACCATCTCTCACTCACTACCTGTTTGGGTTGTACGCCTATGCACTAATAACGCTAATGTGTTTGGGATGAGGAAGTTTGAGTTTTAAGGAAGTGTACCCACATTTACGTGGAGAAAGAATAAAAAAACATTTAGGAAAATCCCTCTCAGTTCTGACTCAACTGTGATTCAAACCCCGACCACCCAACCATCAGCAACAGTCCAGTATATTACGAAAATGGGGCATTAAATGATTCATCCACCGAGGCGGGTTCTCTGCCTATATTAAATCTGTATAATTCTAAAGCAACTGACGACCACTGGTAAGGAATAGATCAACATATGATTGGGTACTTCGTATAACACATTACCTGGAAAAAAAATTGGCATACAATGGCTCTGTTAATGTCTAGAGATTAAAAAAAAAAAAGTATTCCACTAAAAGTGAATGATATTTCATTATTTTTGTTGATTTCGGAATACCCAACAAACTGGTTAGGTTTATTTGAATGTGTTTGAGGGAAGTTAGAGAATTGGGATAAATAAGTTAACTAATATATTTTAAAACTCACAATGGTAGCTAACGAGGAGATGTTTTATCACCAGCACTTTTTAACTTTGAACTTGAATATGCAGTTAAGAGCTTGAAATATAACATTTAAGGTCTTACATTAAGTGGAGTAAAACAGTTGTTGAATTATGCAGATGATGTAAATGTGCCGAGTGGCATTAAGGTGATGGAAGAAATATAACTTTTGTTTAAAAACACCAAAGAAATATGTCTAAACGTAAATATAAATAAAACCAAGTGTGTGATTGCATTTATAAATTTTGTTTTCCAAAGGATTGTATTTTCATGGAACATAAACAAGCGTTTTGTAGAGATCGACAAATATTAACAACTGGGAACTGTAAAAACAAATATGAAAGGGATTCAGAGGCGAATATAACCGTTCATTGAGACAATGCTTATTTTATTAAATTTGTTCTTTGTCGTCGTCGAGTATTCTATCACAAAATATTAAAATGAAAATATACGAAACTATATATTTTTTCTGGTGTTCTTTACGTATATGAATCGTGGCTTAGTTCTTTATCAAGAGAATAAATTGAGGGTTTCGAGGAGCAAAGTACTCAGACAGATATTTGGTCTTAAAAGGAATACTTGAGATAGTTATATAATGGAGAATTTTATTGTTTGTGTGATTCCTCAAACATATTTAGAGTCATGAAGAACGTTTAGGTTTTTACAGGCATGTATATATAATTTTTGTAGGTAAGCCTGAAGAAAAAAGACTCTTTGGTAGGCCTTGGGGAATTATAAGAAAATGTATTTGAATAAAGTTAGTGGTCAGGCTTGGAATTGGAGGTGTCTCAGGATAGGGTTGAATGGGGAACATACATTATGGTGGCCACGAGATTCCGAGCTCCTGGAGTCCAGAGAGTTAGTTATTTGAGGGATAATGTAATTGGTACTTAAAGCAAGATGATTTGACCTTTTTGAAGGAAAATATATTTGCAGTCGTTACTTAGCCAATGCTTCAGAACTAAAAGGATGAGAAAGGGGATAGTACTAGAATCAGCGTTCTTAGTTCTTTAGTCAGATGTCTATTCTACATTCCATTTTACTTAAAAAGAATCTTTTAGAAAGTAAAACCATAATTTATATGGTATTTTAAATTTATAAATATTCCAGTAACATCTTATTTTTATGTGTAATACCTTGTATTTTCCATACACAATAAAGTCCATGGAGTTTCTAGGTTTTATAGGTAGACGGCACCCTTATGAGTGTATTTTAAACTCGGAAAAGTTAGCGTTTTCAAAAACACTAAATGTGTCAATCTTAAAATCATACACATTGGTGAACACGTAGACTAATTGTCAGGCTCATTTAGTTTGGTTTACCATTGATGGTTTGGTTTAAGTTTGCATCCCAGACAAATGTAATAAGTGTATATATTTCAAGTGTTTTCCCCCCTTTTATTTATGAAAATTTGGCTACATATTAGATCAATTACACCTTCACCATTCCTACCCCATTTGAATATTTCAAATACGTATAGCTCAGATTAGAATTGGAATGTTTGAAAAATTCACGTTATGATAAAACCTAATTATTTGTTGTCACGAATATAAAAAATTCTTGCAACCTTGCCCCCCCTCCTCCATCCATTTCCAGTTTTGTGAGATTTGATCGGGCCTCACTAATTGTTAAAATTCTGAGCTTTCATGATTGGGGCTGGTTAGGTTATTCTAGCATTCGCGGCACGCGTCATTTGTGCTCTCACAAAGGTTCAGAAAGTGTAAAGTTATGAGCGCACACATATTAACATCATGTGTGTGTGTGCACGTGCACGCGTGTGTGTATCACATTGGCCCGAGCTTTTGGGGGTACCAAGTGAATGAGTTTAAATTTAGTGGAACGCTTTTGTGTACACCCTACTCCTAAAACCCTTCCAAACCACTTTCAACCCCTTAACCCTTCCCTCCGACTATTTTTCCAAACGTGTGTGCACCTAAACCTCTCTCTCCTCTTGCACTGTTTTAGACCCTACACCTCACCCTTTGTCCCCCTAAAAAATACTTCCCTCCATTACCCACCTCTTTCGTTAATCAGTCATGGCCGTAATATCAAACTACGCACGGAAAGAGAACAATGGGGAAGAAAATGGGGCAAATTCCAACCAGCTGAATAATTTCTCATAAACTTTCAACACCGCAAGAGTGAGTGAGAAGGAAATAATTTTCTATAGCATAGCAATACACACTGAGGTTTTATGGGGCTGGATAAGGGGACAGAGGGGGTATAAGGGCAGAAGCGCGGAAACGTTTATTTTAGAATTTAATATAACAGGAGAGGAAAAATGAACGAATCCCATTATTGTGGCTTCGTTGGGCTCCCGATTTGTGTGAGTTTTTTTTTTAAAAAAGGTATTGGAGCAGTAACAGAATTTATTCTATGAACAAACAGCTGACACTTTAACAATTGTTCATCGAGTAAATAGTAAGAAGAAATAGATTTTAAAACTGTTGTTGTTTAGTCGAATTTACTTCCATTCAGTAAATGTCCAGATATACCCCTAATCCTCCCATATTCTATAAAGTTTGAAAAGGTAATTACAATCATCTAAACTCGTAAGAATACTAACCAGTAGCTTGCTAAATAAAGTTTACATTTTTGCTAGATTAAAATAGCTTTTCACCAATTTTCGCTACTCCACTATAATTTCATTCTTCCCCATGGATAAGTTAGAAAAGGGTCAAGTATTTTTTTGTTATTAATAAGCTTAAACTCAACAGAAATTCTTCCCAAGGTAGAGGGCAAAGTTAAATATCTACAAAGTGAATATGATAAACAAAATCGAGTAAAATAAAAACCATATTATAAAACTTTTTAGACATTAACAAGAGATCTGCGAGTACGAGGATATTATCCTTAGTCTACCATTGCATAAATTTTTGGTGATGAAGAGGTCAGCATTCGAGGTTCAGTCACGTCTACTGGGATGTTTTCCCCTAAATTGTTCTATACTCTCTCTCTCTTTCTCTCTCTCTCTCTCTCTCTCTCTCTCCACGTGACTCTTGAAAATCTACATTCCGCATTCCTATCACATTAGTTTAAAAATGCTGATACCACAAAAGGATGAAGGTATGGAGTGCATTCAGGATCAATCTTTCCAAACAAGTAGAAAGTTGAAACTAGGCCATTCATAATATTAATATCACTTATATATTAACGGGTTCTTAATTTAGATTTAAGTATAATTAATAATATTTCCTTGAGTATGCAAGTAGCTTAAAAACATATTTAAAAAATGGGTTAATCGTGAACACCTTTATTTAAACATTCGAAATAATCACTTTTTAATTATTATTTTTTACGGGATCTTATTATCTGATCAGGCTACATTTATAAACTAACTATGCTAATGGGATAGTGGTGAGTAAGTTAGTTGGATATTCCAAAGAAATGTGGCCACATTTGCGTGGAGGTATGAATTTATTTACTAAGAGCCAATTAAACACACTATGATTTGAACCCTACTCTTCACATCGTTGAAGTTTTGTTTAACACAAAAGTGACGCATTAGACCATGCGAACATTGTCACTGGTATATCTTTCTAGCTGATTTAACAATTTTAATATAAAGATTTGGTTTAAACATTAGGTAAATGAAGAACATTTATTTGAAATTGATTTTCCCTGTAGAAGCACCACGTTCATATTTTTACAACCATAGCATTATAGACTTAATATTTAATAACTGGGATAACCTATGCTCTGATGCTTTGATTTGAGCTGTATTAATACTCTTGATTAAATAATTTGGTTATTCAAACCCATTTTTTTTCAAAGAGGTAGAACTAGCTTTACAGCCAAAAACACTCAAATCTGGCAAACTGTTTATTTATGTATGCCTTGGAAATGTATAAAATATCTGAAAAATTTGTTTCAATTTGAATGTAGAATTATTTGTTGGTTGTTATCAACAAGTCCTAGTACCCATTTAGGCTGTACATGTAAATTAATTACGTTAGTGGAATAGAGACGAGAGATGTGGAATCTTAGATGTTGTTTATTAGCATTTGAATGGAGGGAAAGTGGAAAACATATTAGGAAAGAAATCACCCAGTACACCCAGTCGGGATTCCAAACCGGACCTTCCTGTCACCTTCAAACCAAACTAAACTAGCATTATATTTTATACCGCGTGCCCTCCGACGCTATTGATTTGATCCTAAGCTTGTTGATTTTATTTAGCACCGTGTCTTAGTAACAATTCGGGCTGTACACTTATGTCCTAATTACGTTAGTGGTTTTTAGTGATTAGAAAGGTTATATTTAGAGGAAGTGTGCCCATTTTTGCGTAGAGAAAGAGAGATTGCGGAAAACTATCTTTCAAAAACCACCCTCAATACACCCGACCGAGAATCGAGCCACGATATCCGAGTCATTTAAATATATTCTACTGTGAAAGTAGTGCCTTAGACTATGCGGCCACCACAGCAGGTTTTTACTATATTAATTTTATACATGTATTATAATAATACTGAATAATAATGTACGATGTTAATTTATCTAAACGAAGAAATACCCTAGTGAACATTGTAATACAGAAATAAATACTCTATAAATTATGATATTGTTCATTTTATTTGTATATTCACTTTTGTGACTGCATTAGATAGAGTTTTTTGTTTTAAGTGTGACGGCGCCTTATCAAGAGTCAGGATCTCCCAATTACGAGTATATTCTTGGTTACGAGATTAATGGCTAACGTAATGCTAGATAGTCAGCGTTAAAGACTAATATCTTTGAAATTTTACTAAAATTACATCACATATGTTAATGAAACACACACTTCCGTCATGAAAAATAATGACTTACAGACAAAAAAAAGGGATGATCACATTATTTGACACAAATCTGTGATGGTTTATAGATGTAAGGCGAACCCTTAACAAGATTGACAGGTTCTGTATACGCCGTTACCCCTGAATGATAATAGTCATATCCTCACTGAATACACTATGGTCCTATCTTATAATACACTCTACCATGGCATAATCCGTCAAGGTAGACTTGATACATTTCAGCTTAATTAGAATACACATTTTGAGGAAATTGTGATCAATTCACTTGTAGAGGTTTTATTTTTCAATTTAAATAATATAATAGCATTTTTTTTTGACAATTCTGAAATACTTTTATACTTGAAGTTTTTTTGATCTCACATAATTTTTGAATGATATTGGATATTCTAATTTCGGTGCAAATTGGCATTTTGTCTGTTAAATTTGAGTAAAATTGTGGAATGGATTTTATACGTCCATACGATTAATATTAACATAAATGTAAAATTACACCTCTAATTAAGGCAACCAAATGACATTTTTTCAAAATTTAAACAAATTTAAATGTATTTTAACATATCTCTGCATATTTCAAATGCATTATAGTGCAACTAAAATTATTCATGTGTTTGCGGGGTGAAATAATTTAATGTCACACGTAGGATATTTTTGATTTGAACTAAATTATTATAAAGGCCTTTATTCTTTGAAGAAATTAACTTATAGTGTCCGAAACTTAGCTTAGTATATTGTATCTATTGAATATATGTTTAAGGGAAATATTTGTTTTGAATAACATTCATGAACATTCTAATATAGTTTTAAATGGAATTAAATTACAGTTGGTTTTATTTGTTTGGAAAATAAATAAATAATAATGAAAATAATAGTGTATTTTTTTCTCCCAGAGATGATGGAAGTAAACATAATAAAAGTATTTAAAAATAAATTTAAAATGTGTATTAATTAATTTTTACTTCACTACCTCTTGAACATTTCAATTTTTTTTTACCCTAGCTATACATCTTGTGGTTGTGGAATTTACCCCCTTCAAATTACGTAGTAAATAAATTACATGCATGGTCACGAATTTGACAGTATATGTGTCGGTTTTACCCGCAATGAAATTCCTACAAGCAAGGGTAGTTGCCTAGAGCTATACGACGTAACCTGCCAACCTTACGTGAAGTATTTCCCTAGGTATTATCTCGCAAGGCGACTGGATAGCTGCAGGAAACCATTCATTACATATTTAAGTACAACCTACTTATACAAGGGCTAAATCAGAGTAGGTTTTTTTCTTAAAAAAATAATATTATATAAATTTATACTCATACTTCCATAGTAAAGATTAAAAACCACTAAAATAATGAGGTAAAGTGTTTTGTTATAAGCTCATATCTAAAACTATTTGCCAATAACATTTGATTTCTGAATATTTTTTTTATAAATAAATCATTCCCGTATAGTATATAAATATAAACAAATGTTATACTCGCGCAATAATAATTTCTTACATTATTACACATTTTCAGAAAGTGGAATACACATTTCAAGAATTAAATTTGGATTACAGATTATTATCTTTTATTTTTAAGAATTATATACTTCATATATAAAGTCGATGATAATAGTTTTAACTCTAAATTGAATTCGAAGAAGAGTTCAAATCATAATCTCTATTAAAATTAATATCGGTATAAAAAAATAATAGTCTTACATTTCTGCATTTTTTTTACTTTCTTTACGTATTAATACCCGTTCGGTTAATTATATTTCCCATAATAGACTAATGATGAATCAGGAATAATGTATAGGAAATAGTGATGGAAAGAGCGTGATCATTTTAAGTGAGGCCTGATCAAACTTTACAGGTAATGATTCTTTCTCAAATGTGTTAACATATTAGATTAAATTCATTTAAGTTTACATATTTTTTTTAAAAACACTAGAATTACAAAATCACTAAATGAATCCACAAGAATTAACAAAATAATACAGGTTTTTAATTAAATTACCAAGTGGAGACATTACTTGTACAAAATTTGAGTATGTCTGTCTCTTGGTGACAGTTCATGAGCAATAAAACATTTTAAGAATTCTATAAATCTGCATAATATATACTTATTATTTTACGCCTATTCATTGTGTTTTTGGGCTGAAATTTTTATCGTGGAATCCATTTGAGATGCAATATTTGTTCCCAATTTTTAAATCTTAAATGCATTTTCTAAATTAATTCCACACTCCTAGATTTTTAAATTATTTTACTTAAATGTTTAAGATCCTTACAGTCCACCACTGCCCCCAACCCCTAAACACCAAATAATAAGCAATAAAAACTAAATAGGCTCTGTTTTTCTTTGCTCACAGTAGTTAACTACAATTGTTTATCAAACCAAGCATTAGAAAAAGTTCTTTATTTTCTTGCCATCCACATGTGGAGCTGTAAAGTAATTAGGCTGATGTGCAATTATCAGTTTAATTTCAAGTTTTTCTTGCAGTATCAATGAAGACAGCGTAGTTTTTAATAAATAATCTATTTGAATCATTTTAATTATTCATTTTCACCCATCTTACTTCTTGGATCTTTAACACATATTAGAACACAGACACATAAATGCAAAAAAATATACATACCATCTTTATTGTAAAGTAGGCCCGCTCAGACCGTCCCCATTCAAAAGTGTAGTAACACGCTGTAAGGCTCGCACTGAATTGGAAGGGGGATTGACCTTGAGAGACATCTCACACTTAGTGTGGCGTCTCTGAGAGGACCCGTCAGAGCTAGCCTAGCCCTGACTCCAGTACTGGTACAGTCCTCGCGTGTCGTTTGCAACGAGGAATAAATATTCTTCACTTGAATACTGTACAACGAATACATTCATGCACTTGTATAGATAATAGTTCACCACTTCATATTTATGATTCTTCCAAAATATTATTTAGAATAAAAATAGAAAAAAAAATAGGGGCGTGTGAAGTCCACTCTTTGGTTCGAAGTGAAGTAGAATAGAATATGGGAAATATTCTAGAAGCCGAATCGAAGTTTGAATATTTTTCTATTTAATTTTGAGTAAAAATATTATGTTGATATTAAGTATATTTATCTAACATCAAACTAAATATTATATATATATATAACATCAAACTAAATATTATATATATATATAACATCAAACTAAATATTATATATATATATATATATATAACATCAAACTAAATATTATATATATATATATATATGTTTTTTAACACTAATATTGGAGCTTATTGTCAATATATACATGTTATAATCACTTTACCTTTGTATTAAAACACATTTTTTGTTCAGCCTGAGTGAGTAGTTAAAATAATGCATTTGCTTTAACATCACTGGAATTTTTCTGCATGATATTTTACTAACCTTTCACACATAATATACAAATTAACAAAACACCAGAGTTAACAGACGTTTAAGTACAATAACAACATTATAGAAAAATACGAGTTTACGTTCATTCAACGGGTCTGTTTAAAGGTTTAAGAAGTCAGTGTTACAAAATTTTAGTTCTTATGTTTTACAAATCAACAAAGACACTTTTGATTTTTAAAATCCATTTTAATCTTGCCATCTTAATTACTAAAAAAATATGGTCCTGGTTTTGAAAGGGCCTATGGCCAATCTTGAAAATAATTGATGATCAAAATTTTACTCAAAAATTAAGTCTTCATTTAATCTGTATAAGATAAACAATTTCTTAAAAGAATTTATTTAATTCTATTTTAGTAAAATATTTAGGATTTTATATAAGTTAACAACAATTTTCGTTTAAAAGTACTCACTACATGCGTACATTAAAAAAAATAATAGTTTAAGGAATGTCATGTTCCTCTCACATGTGCACTATTATCTCGCAAGTCAGCCACTACCCAACTCATCAACAGGAATATGAATTGAACATACTGATGCATGTAGAAAACAAATGAAATGGCTGCGTAAGTGAATTTTAGAATATTAAAAAATATTTTAGATCGGGGTATATTCAAAAAACACTTCAAAAGTTCAATTAAACAAACTGAAAATAAAAAAAACTTTCATTATTTATTTTAAACCACACTTTTAAGAAGAATAAATTCATCTTCAGTTGGTACCAATCAATGTTTGTGATCAAGGGAGTTAGAGGTTTAATGTTATGAGTGTCTTGAAATCTAAGGTGTTATGGAAATTTTCAAAGTTCCACAAAGAAAATAATGAAAATTTGTTCTAATACTCAAAACAATAAACACATATTTTATTTATTGAGGTAATTTCAGTTCAATTTTATTTTATAAGTGTAAAATAATCACTAGACTTCGAAAAATAAACTAAGTTTCGAAGAACTGCCGAAGCCAAATAGGGGTTTGAATCGAATACGAAGTACACCAAGATTCGCTTTGATTTCGAATTTTTTGAAGCTTCGCACACCCCTTAGAAAAAAATATGATTTTATGTTGAAAAAAAGTTGGAAAAATATTGGTGGGACCAGGCCTATGTGGCCCTGTGGCCACCCCTGCTAGAAAATGTAACATAATTTTATGGAAGTCAGAGTTAGATACCATATTGGAAAAAAAAGCTTCAGAATACATTTCTGGGATTTAAACGCTGACCTCCTCATCATCAGCAAACCAGAAAAGACAAGACAAAAGCATTTTCTCACGTTCCCAACATTGTGAGCTAATCTAAATTCATATATTACTGTATATATTTCAAACTTACTTAGCAACTTTAAACCATTGTATTGCAACACAAGTGTTTGGCTAATTGGCTAATTGGCTAATCTAACTCTTTACTCTTTTGTTGATCTCGGTGGTCCTGGGATAAAGTGCTCATCTCATGGCTCTATGTACAGTACGTGGGTTTGAACCCAGCTCAGGTCTATGAATTTATCTTTAGCGATATAAATCCGTCTTACTACTTTCTTCAGAGGGGAATTAAAGTCATCGGTCCCATGTCAATCGTGAAATGTAAAAGAACCCTGGAATGTATGTGATAGCGTTCCCAGCTAATATGATGGTCTCTTTAGCTCTCTCACACATATATTTTATCCTGTGCTGATATAATCAGTCAGTTCAGAAAGTACACGTTAAGTCCTTCAAATCAATAAATGAAAAAAATATTATTTTAAATATGTATCCCAACAAGAAGGCTAATTTTTTTTTCAAACACATCATTTTACTGTTTTCAAAATGTCTAAGTGTTTAGAACAGTTTCTACACTTCGTTTAACATGAAAGTTAGGAGTCGTACCTTGAGGGATTACGCTAAATGCTTCTATCTTCTATCTTATAATCTGTGCCATAGTGTCAATGTAAGACTACTACCATTCGATACAAATGGAATGTGCGTGTCATTCAAAGGAAGAATTACACAAACGTACATACAAAATAAAAGCAAACACGGATAAGTATTTTAATTTTTACTTTCTCTCGACCCCTTATTGAAAGAAGTATTTTGATCGTCAAATAAATATAAACCAGAGATTTTGATAAAATGTTAACGTTTCATGAACCCCTGAAACAGAAAAAATGGATTTCAAAATGATATCTGTCTGTATCTCTGGCTTGAGCTTAAACCATTTTACGCATCGGGCTAGAACTCGATGTAAAAGATTTTTCATATGGCTCCCCTCAAGGGATTTCTAATAAATCTGAATAACAATTCTTATTATTATAAAATTTAAGATTTATATAAAGAAAAATCCACCATCTTATATTTCTCGCCTTAATCTAAACAACATTACAAACATCCGCTTCGGTTGCTGTATGGTCTTCGGTCCTATTCACTCGATAGACCAGACTGCCGATAACGGGAGATCGTGATTCTATACCGGTTGGATGTACTGAGTTTTTTCCTAAGTTACTTCCTACTTTCTCGCCATGCAAATGCAGATACGCTTACTCTAAGTTCAACCTTCCTCATCCCTAGCCCATTATGTAAATCAGTACAATACATAAGCTTATAGACGGAAAAGGAAGTAACACCAAAAAACAAAAACTACAGTCTGCATTATGATCGCATAGTAAATAAAACATTTCTATTACATGGAGGTGACCTGGTGGTCTAGGGGTAAGGTGTCAGACTTCTATGCTGGCGTCCGGGGTTCAATCCTCGGTCCCGGCAAAGATTTATCTGATTACCAAACCCTTCCTTCCCCTCTGACAAGACCTCTTGTGAATGTGAGGAATGCCAGGTCTCCACCGTGGTTCGGATTCCACGTTATTCTGTAGGTCCTTCATTTCATCTCACATTCACCCTACCATTCCACATTAGCCTAAGTGCGTATAGCCCGAACTGGTAGTAAGACGTGGTGCTAATAATAATAATAATAATAATAATACTAATAATAATAATAATAATGCATGGAGTAGAGGTAATAATAAAAAGAGCACAATCCAAAGCCATAACATAGAATAAACTTTCTCGACCTCTACGTCTCCTTTTCAACAGCGAACTTGCACCAAGCTAGTCTAACGCATTAAACTGCGTGACCAGCTAATTTCGTCCCGGTATAATGACAAACTAACGTGTATAAGTGTAGCACCATTAGAACGCGCTTTCCCCTTAAGGTCACCACTGTGTGTGTATTCAAGTATTTCACCATGAACTCGTCAAATTTCTCTGCGGATAGAGAGAGACCTCTTCTACTGTTATGATAGCCTGGGCTCAGAGAGGCCGCTAGGGTAGGGTGGATGGACGCTCTAACCAAACAGGCTAACGAGTACGCAGCGTGTGCCGTGTTGTAATGATGATTGTAATTAGTACAGTAATACGCAACGTACAGAGGTCTGTTCTGTCAGTTCCCCTCGTCCCTTACGCTACATTCCTCTTTTATCACGCTCTTCGCTGTTGTCCTATATAAACCGTGTACTTTCAACTTCCAGCTCTACTTCCTCTACACACCTTATTTATCCTGGTCTTCCAATTCTTCAAACTTTCTATCTCCTGTTCTTTTGTCTCTGTTCCATGTTTTCAATGTTTTTAACACCAAAGTTAGTTTTAACCACGAGCGAGACGTCTCCCTGCTCAACGTTTATATATTATTATTATTATTAGCACCACGTCTTACTACCTGTTCGGGTTATACGCACTTACGCTAATGTGCAATGGTAGGGTGATTGTGAATGTGAGATGAAATGAAGGACCTACAGTTTAACGTGGAATCCGAACCACGGTGGAGACCTGGCATTCCTCACATTCACAGGATGTCTTTCTTGTCAGGGGTGAAGGAAGGGTTTGGTGCTTATATATTAACTACGCCGAAGGTGTATGCGGTAGAGAGGTAAAAATTAAAATAAAGTGTACTTATCTTTGCTTTGCTGAATAGTGTAAAACTATTTGGCAAAAGCCACCCTCATTACACATAACTGGGATTCAAACAATGTTCTCTCCATCAGAGGCAGTCCAGTATATTGATAGAGTGATGCCTTATACCAGCGTTTTATAACCAGTGTGCTGCAACTAGTGTTGGCAGGTATACCACAGTAGCCGGGGGGAACGTTTAAAAGAAGCAAGAAAAAGAATTGAGAAATAAAAATAAATCTTTTGAAATACATAATCAACAGCATTTTTAAAATTACCACAGTGCCATTAATATTGCACGTCTGGATTACATCTCCTATAACCCAGCTTGTGGAAAGATTGGCTAGTACTAACGTACCGTTGTTCAGGGAACGCCCGAATATACTAATCGTATATCTTTCCGTGGAGTTTCTTTACATGTCCTGATGAGATGAGATGAGATTAGATAATGGTGATAGTTTATATGAAGTTATGGAATTGGTGGAAGAATTTAAATCTAACTTAAGCCTAGTTATTAATCAAATTTTGGTAACGTTGGGGTTATTTCACTTGCGGGAAAACCACTCAATGTACCAGCTGGGAATCAATTTCGGGACCCCTAAGCTAAAAGCTAGGTGCACTGACCACTACATCACGGGGCAGGTTAAAACCAAAATGATTAGACTTTTAATTATATTTAACATTTAAAACACAATTTTATGCTAGTTTTTTTTAATGATTGTAACTCTCTTTTAAAAAAACCTATGGTGTTTCTTGAAAATGTTCTCTACTGGTTTAATGTGCCGTGATTGAAAAAGGTCGAAAACGTTACCATTCGACCACTGAAGCTGGAATCAAGGTTATTCATTGCTTTATATTAGGAGTAGGGTCAAATAAGGTTACTAAAGGGAAGGTACTCTCGAAATAATATGGATAGAGGGTGGGAAAACCATGGTGATAAATTAGATATACAAAAACACCCCTCTCAGTGCATCCACCACTATTCAAACCACAACATTTCCGCTACCAACAATAGAGTGTATTGCGAGAATGACGTTTTAGACAGTGTGAAACCGGTTTGGGTGTACACTAGTCAATATTCTCCTTTATGAGTCAAAAATCCAAAGGTTGGTTTTATTTGATTGTATCCATCTGGAGCTAGGCATGAACTAAGCCCTTCAGGGGGTTAGGGCTGGCTGCACCATCTGGTAAAATTCCCATGCAGTAATCGGAGTTCAAAAAGTGTAGTAGCTCCCCGTTGTATTCCACACTTATTTCTATAAGCGAACGAGAAAGGTCTATCAATTTTCCTGGGAAAGGTACTTTCCCACACCTTTACATGCCACAATTGACATGAGACGGATGGCTTTACTTTCCCTCCGAAGGAAGTTGTGTCACGGATTTTTATCGCTCAAGGAAAATCTGTCAACCCCGGCTGTGTTTGAACCCACAAACCTCAGATCCCGAGGAAAGCACTTTACCTCAAGACCACCCAGTTCAATAGCATAGAAATAAATTTCTCAATTCTTACTAGGTTATATATATATATTAGAGCAGAGCCTAATGTTTTTATAAAAATATATTACAAATTAAGAATTTTAATTTTATTGGTACTACAACTTTAAGTTTTTAAGCTAATACTTATCTCAATGGTTGTGGAGATATGATCAAAATTTAAAAGTAATTCGTATGTAAACTACTCTAGGATTCATTTTTATGGAAAAATGAGATCTCTTACTTTATTTATAATGTTAAAGAATGGCTAGATAAGAAATTTAATCAAAATACATATAGTGGCGGTCTAGGGGTAAGGTGTCAGACTTCTATGCTGGCAGCCGGGGTTCAATCCTCGGTCCCGGCAAATATTTATCTGATTACCAAACCCTTCCTTCACCTCTGACAAGACATCTTGTAAATGTGAGGAATGCCAGGCCTCCACCGTGGTTCGGATTCCACGTTAAACTGTAGGTCCTCCATTTCATCTCACAATCACCCTAGCGTAAGTGCGTATAACCCGAACGGGTAGTAAGACGTGGTGCTAATAATAATAATCTTAGGAGAAATGTTTGTACAGCAAAGATCTATCTCCATTTTAGACTCAATAGTCAATATTTACATTTTTTATTGGTCAAAATGTATAAATGAATAATTAAATATCAATGCGATGACTTGAAGATGTGCAACAACTAATAAAATGTTAAAATTTTAAGTGGAAATCGAAATTTTAATACGAAGTGTTTACCCTTGTGGACCCAATATTAATCTTTTTTATTGGTCCAAACATACAAATGAGGACATTAATTCTTTAAAAATACAAATATAAGATTTAAAACAGAAATTTTGATGAATCTTGACGGCAATCTTGCCTTCTTACAATATTCCGATCAGAAATCTTACGAGTTTATAGAAAGAAATAGAAAAGAGAAAGTCTGTACGGTGTGCAGTACCATTTTTTTTTTACAATCACCTCTCCAAGGGATCGAGAGAGAGTAAGAGCAATGCAAATCAATATTAATATATTATATTTTCATCTAAATTGGCACTGTGGTAATATTTTAGAACGGATTCGGATATTAGGTTGGGTTTTATACCCTATAATAAACATTACATTCAACCAATCCATTGGTTACTTAACTCCGGTTTATTTGGAAGAAAGCAACGCTAGTAGCTATCAGGCGACTATACGGCAATATGACCTTGAACACACTCATATCGAGCTAGTATTGTGATGAGTTGTTATCGCAAAGTGTGTAAACATCCTTGTGATTCAACATATAGACCGTATTTGTGTATGAAGGGTAATATCTGAGTATGAAAAAGTTATAGTACAAGAATGTGGAACCCCGCCTCCGCTCAAGACCCTAATCATACCACCCGCCCCGACATTTTCAGCCCCCCGATTATCGGTGCACGGCGCGGTTTCTAGCGTAAACTTCCAACCCCCAAGGTGTTGATTTGCTAACGGGTCAAAACACTTTTCCCTCTTCCGCTAACGGGTCAAAACACCCCTCCCCTTAAACCCTTCCCGATTATTGACGATTGCTTATTGAAAAGGTTTATAGCGTAGACAGTGAAAAAAACAGAGATATTACAAATATAACCATGTCATACCACCCGCCCCGAAACTTTCCCGCCACGTCTCAGACATGTAGATTGATAACTGCTAATTGATTGCCTATGATAGACTTCACTACCCCATAAGCAGTGTAGATTAACTAACGGTTCAAAACACTTTCCCTCTTCCGCTAATGGGTCAATGCCCATGCCAGTTTCCCCGCCACGTCCCAGACATATCGATTATTGATGATTAATTGTCGATTATCGATGATTGAGAAGGTTGTAAGAGTGTGTGTGTGCAAGCAAGCTCTGTCCGCTCCACGAACGGAAATCGACCTCCCTGTGACGCCTTAGACTACGCTACCAGTAATGCAGGTAAATTTACAAGTGTTATCTTTGTTGACAGCATGTAATAGTCCACACCGACGACCTGACGCGTATAGTAGGTAACACTGATAAGGTACTGTGCGTTTCCACCGTAGGTTGTTCTAGGTCGGCGATTCTGTTAGCGTGCGGCGGGTGTTGACCACATGTTCCTGAGTCCTAAGTCTTGTTTCTCGCTGAAGACAACCCACAACCACCTCAAAGTCTTATATTTTTTCATCCTCAGATAATAAATACCCTTCATACCGAAAACGGTCTATATTTTCCAATTGCATCTCGATGTTGTTATTACCCACACCTCTCTTTCTCTTCGACCCTTCTGACAAGATGTTTTATAGGCTGGCGAAACAACGGTGATTTGGGAGAAGGAGAGAGCACACAAACTAGTGAATATAGTATATATTCCATTCACGATAGGTTTTTACCTGGTGGCTCGTGCCCCCCAGACATGTTGATTGCTAATTGGTAATTGCTAATTAATTGTCGATTATCGAAGCTTGAGAAGGTTTCTAGCTTAGACAGTGAGTACTACCCCCGACAAAGAGATTCGAACCCAGACATGTTGATAGGGGCGTTGGAGTTAATATTTCCACCCGTTGAGCAGCTATCAAACCCCGGTTCCCCCTGCTTAGTCTAAGCACTCACATCCTCACAGGGTTTAAAATATCAGCTGCATATCACATGGCTTGGCGTATGTTTAAACATACATTTTCACCTATAGATGGGAATCGAACCCGGGTCTCTTCACAACCCTCTACGTGATTCTGGCATAACTACTACTGATCACATGGCCTGACGTATGAATATGTGATGGGCGTAATCTTACAAATTATTACCTATAGTTCTATATGCATCATAATCGCACCTTACTACATGTTCAGATTATACGCATATGTACTAATTACGGGAAGGTTGCATTTTAGAGGAAGTGTGCCAACAATTGCGTCGAGGGAGAGTGAAAAACTACAATCACTACACCCAACTGGGATTCGAACCACAATCTCCCTGTCATCAGCAGTCTAGAGTGACGTGGTCATCGAAGCTGATCTCTAACGCGTACTAATAAGGTTATGTATTTTATATTATCCATCTGAGTAACTGCTTGTTTATAGAATGTTTACTTGCATTTTAGTGGAGATAAATACACCCGGCTGGGTTTCAAACCCCAATCATGGTAAGGTGAACTTAGAGTTATATCAGCCGGTCGGGTTTAAACGTTGACCTCCCAAGTAGTTCAGGAACACTATTCACTCATACCGGTTACAGGAAATGAATGTCGCAATGTACCCTCTAGGTGGTTGTAGAGACTGAGGCATCACTCTCGCTATACAAAGACGGGGAGTTCGAATCCCCACAAATCTAGCATTGTATACGTACATTATAACTGCTACATTGTCTTTGAATTATTCTTGTGCAGGAATAATGTGTTTATGTGGTTCTCAACGCACGATTCCTACAAGAAGCTGTGACTAAGAGTAGACATGTTGTTCCACACAAGGTTACCAAGGAAATATAGACCGTTTTCACAAGGTGTTCAATATCTTGGGATAGTGTACCAGCATTTGCGTGGAGTGAGAGTTGGTGACCAAACAAGCATACAGGCAGTGCTCTGCTTAGGTACTGTGAAACTTCCTTGGAGATGGCAACATTGTTGGACGGACCAGGAGAGAGAGGGTGTAGACGTTAAAACACAAACATAATAGTTTTTACAATATTTATTTACAATTATGAAAAGTGTATTTACATAGTGGTCTCTATACGAATATGTACAATAAAATAAGTAATAATGTAGGTGGAGGATGATACTGGCAGTTAAATAATATATATATATCCCGGTTGCTTAAAATAAATCTTTGAAAAATGGTGGAATTGTCAAGATTAATAGGTGATTACTCAGCCCTGTTTAAATGATCACCGTAAGACAGCTATATTTTTTTCAAAGAATTATATGTTAAAAGTATTTAATTTGATGAAATTATATGTAACATAATCCTACCAAGGTAGGCGGTGTATTTATTTCGACTCTATGAATCAGCATTGGTTTTGGAGTGTTGGTTCATCTTAAAGTCCGCGCGTCGGAAGTTTGACAGGCCAGAGCTGAAGCGACATCGTTGTTCAAATAATTCCTTTATATTAAACTGTTTTATAGATACATGGTCAGAACTTGCTTTCTCACACACACTCTTACAACCTTCTCAATAATCGATAATCGACAATTAATCATCAATAATCGATATGTCTGGGACGTGGCGGGGAAACTGGCATGGGCATTGACACGTTAGTGGAAAAGGGAAAGTGATTTGAACCGTTAGTAAATCAACACTGCTTAGGGGGGAGGGAAGTCTATCATCGACAATCAATTAGCAGTTATCAATCAACATTTCTGGGACGTGGCGGGAAGGTTTGGGGGCGGGTGGTATGAAAGGGTTATATTTGTAATATCTGTGTTTTATCCACTGTCTACGCTATAAACCTTATCAATAAGCAATCGTCAATAATCGGGAAGGGTTTAAGGGGAGGGGTGTTTTGACCCGTTAGCAAATCAACACCTTGGGGGCTGGAAGTCTACGCTAGAAACCGCGCCGTGCACCGATAATAGGGGAGCTGAAGCTGTCGGGGCGGGTGGTATGATTAGGGTTCTAAGCGGAGGCGGGGTTCCACATTCTTGTACTATAACTTTTTCATACTCAGATATTACCCTTCATACACAAATATGGTCTATATTTGAAGCACAACGATGTTTACACAGTTTGCGATAACAACTCATCACAATACTATCTCGAGTGGGCCGAGGTCCATCTTACGACCCACAAGGGTTTAAACCCGTTAGCGGAAGAGGGAAAGTGTTTTGAACCGTTAGCGGAGGGGGTTGGAAGTATCGGACGTGGCGGGAAGGTTTCAGAGCAGAGCTTGCTTGCACACACACACACACACACACACTCTCAATCATCGATAATCGACAATTAATCATCAATAATTGTAATGTCTTCAAGGTGTACGCTAGAAACAGAGCCGTTAGTCGGCAATTAATTAGCAATCATCAATCATCATGTCTGGGAGGCTGAAGGTTACCGGGAGGGTGGTAGAGTTTCTAGGGTTTTGATCCGTTGAGCGGAAGCGGGGTTCCACATTCATGGACTATAACTTTTTCATACTCAGATATTACCCTTCATAAACAAATACGGTCTATATGTTGAACCACAACGATGTTTACTCGACAAGGATGTTTACAATCTTGTTCAAGGTCATACTGGGCTATCATGTAGGGTTTACTACTAACGCTATACAACTGAGTAAATATGAAAGAAGGTGATTGGGGAATTAATAATTATAGATACGGACATGGGCTGTGTCTAGATTATAGTAGAATAAATTGGAAAATTACACATGTACACGAGAATTGAACCTGGGACCTTGGCTTAGGTCCTCAATGCACTAACCACTGAGTTATCCGTGCTCAGGGCCATTCTTCACTCAAAGTTCAAGCCAGAGTCTAATTTATTTGTTTGACAACTCTATTCTATATCGTATTTCAATAATTATTATGAGTGCGCGTCACACCCTCAAAGTTTTTTTTTAGTTTATGACATTACTGACCGATAGGGACATGACATTCAGTTCAGTCACTCGTGTGTTAACTATTAGCCACTCTGGTGGCAAAGGGTACACCTATGGACGTTGTCTACACGTACCTGCAATGGGATAATGTGATGATAGTAAATATGTAGCCGTGGGGAAGTGTGTCTTACACCTAATTTAAGCTCATTTACCAATCCTTGGTGACCGTTGAGATAATTCTCTTAAGAGAAAAATACCCAAGGTACCAAATAGAAATAAAATCCAGGACACCTTAGTTAACAGCCAGGTGCATGGGGCCATGTGGCATCCCATATCCCTCTCAGTACAGCTGGAAATGATTCGAATCCTTACCTACTCATCACCAACATACTAGACTAGAATAGTTTGAGGTTTAGTCCGCATCCTCACGATGCGAGTCACGTGACATCGTGTCAACAAAATACCAAATTTAAGAATAGTTCCATTACTACCTATCAAAATAAATCAATTCCAGAGACATTTTAGTAGCCGCAATTTACAGTTCCGTATTTTTTTTAGTTATATTAAAATAAAGCCAGCCAGAATAGTTTTCTAGGAATTTATACTAAATCAAAAAATAAAACTCCAATGTGTGAGACCATAAAATAGCTATATATACAGTGTGGACACCACCGTTAGCGTTGCTTGTGCCAAGCTATTCGGATAGAGGGTGTCATGTTGTCAGCATAATTAGCCCTGCAGCCGATAATCTAAGTTTTCTAAACCACAGCGGCTACTTCTTTATTCAAGTAGCTCCTCAATTGTCCTAGCGGGAATGAGTTTGACCCCATTCCAGGCACGATACTTCACAGATAAATTTAGAAAGCAGCGGGTATTGAACTTGGGTCCTCTGGATTTGTAGCCAGAAAACTCTTACCACAAGAGCAGAGAAGCGGTTATCAAATTGTTTCTAAGCGCCACGTCTTATTATCTGTTCAGGTTATACGCACGCGTCTTCCTAGCAGGGTAAGTGTAATTATGGTGTATTTATAAAAATACGAGATTTTTTTCTTAGCACCACGTCCTAATAATGGTTCGGATTATACACTTATATTCGAATTACGTTAATAAATTAAGGGAAGAGGAAGGTTATATTAATAGGAAGTTCACCCGCATTTGCGTGGAGGGAGAGCGGAAAATCATTGGTAAAAACCCCCTTCAGCAGACATGATGGTCAACCCTCCCCTGTGGTGGTAGATTCCATTTCCTTTTAGACCAAATTATCACCACAACGAGAGTGTTATACAAAGAGAAATATACAAATAAATCTTCAGGGACATTTAATGACATTTACTCGACCCAGTCCAACCCAGTGTCCTTGTTTGTTTTTACCAGGGAGTTAGAGTTAAAGTTAAATAAAATCAGGAGGTGTTACTATTAGGGCCTTTCGGCAATTTTATTTATAGCAGATAAATATTTGAATATATAACATTATAAGATGACTTTAGGTTGCGACTTCTACGCAACATATAAGATATTTAATCATTACAAAAATTGTCTCCAGTTGATCAAAAATATAATCAGAGTTAATCAATAACTGGTAAATATGCAAGTTTACGACATTATAAGATAACACAAGGGTGCAAGCTCTACGCTAGATATTAGACTTTTAATATTAAACATTAAATAAGTTCTCTCCAAACAATAAAAATTATAATCAGAGTTTATGAATAATTAATGATTGGACGAGCAGTAAAGTCAGTTTACAACATAGAAATATTGCTCTAATAATGTCCGTAATGTACAATCTCTCAATAGGGGTTCTACAAGAAACATATAAGAGCTATCTTGAATTCAAATCTCAGAAGACTGGCTTGTTAACAAAGTACGTACAAAAAGGAGTTATAGAAATCTAGACTGTTCCATGCCATTAACTCTCACTCTAACTACTTTATACCTACGAATAACAAATTGTACGCCATTGCGTAAAGGATTATTCCTCGGGCAAAGCTTTAATAAACAATTTCAACGTAGAAAGATAAAAGGTCAACTAATAGCCTAATCTATTTCAAGTTAGAAAGACAAAAGGTCAACTAATACGCTAATCTCAACTCAACTAAATTAACCACAATAAAAAATTTTATAAAACAATTTCCGCAACTTCTGTATAATATAGAAACGCGCCTAAAACCCTAATATAAATTAAACTCAACCTCTTCCAGTGCACAAAGAGGTGGATACATTTTTAAATATCAGTACGTAAAACCCTTCCCAATAAAAGATTAGTTACAAAAAGTTGTATTATTTAAATGGCCAACATTACCGATACTTACATTCTATGATGTTTCTTAGAACTTATTGGTGTCAAATAGTACTGAAAATCACTGAGCACTCGCTTATATCCTGCTTGTACCAGCGGGGGAAATTAGAATGGATTACATGACGTAAGGTGATGTCATTTACCGCAAATAAGCACTTGGATTACCTCATCAGCGCCTGCGCACAACGCTGTGAGGTAGTAGAAAATGGAGGGGCGGACACACTTAGCACTATAGCTCCAATGACCTCCACAAGGCCGCGCTTGCGCACCAACCACTACGTGGGTTTATTCCAGTGGAAACATGGTATGCTGGTTATAGTTTGTAGCCACGGTACAATGGAGACTCGAACCTCGATCTCCCCATCATTGGCAGTATGGTCTACTAGGTTAGTAGTGCCTTAGACCATACGGTCATCGAAGTGGGTGGCTTATTTTTAAACTTTCCTTTATTTGTATACCTTAACGTTAATCCATTGATTTAGTAGGGATTGGTTCCGTAACAGCGACAAAACTTCTACGGACTTTTACAGTTATTGGGTTTACGGATCAGGATTTTGGTGTACATTACATCTCACTCTTGAGGTGATCGCTTACAGACCACGTATACAAAGTGTGAAAACTTGACGTCATAAAGATACTAGTCGTATCAGAACTAGCAAATAAATTATCCACCCCCATGTAGGAAAATTGATAAAACAAGGCTTTTCCAATATTTATTTTTTAATTTGGCTTTTAACTTAATATGTAATGCAATTTAATTGAGTTTGACAATAAGTATGGATATTGTTTCATACTTTTTTTAGATCCAAGTATTACTAGCTATTCAGGTCATATATTTATATAATAATTGCGTTAATGAGTAAGGTAATATAAAAGTTGAATTTAGAAGAAGTGTAACCACATTTATATGAAGTCAGAGTGAGAAATAATTTAGGAAAAATCACTCTCAGTATATTTGAACGGGATTTAACTCTCCCCATCATTTGCAATATATTCTATTGTGAGAACGACGCTCTAGAGAATGTGGCCACCGAAGCGGGTGACAATTTATTAGCCTGTCCAGAGAAATTTTACTTTTCAGATTGATTGCTATAGTAGCATTTTTTGGAAGGAATAGTCTTTAAGAAAATTCAAACATATTCTTTCGTAATCAACAATGGTAACATTTTACCAAATTGTTAGTGTTAATTTATAGGTGTTGATATCTTTTTAGAAAAACGGAAAGCTACAAACCACAATTTTTGACGTATTAATTATTGAAAGCGTAACTTTTCTTACGAAAACTTTGGCTTTTTTTAGTTCCGCGTCTTACTACCTGTTGGGTTATACGCCTATGTACTAATTTCACTAATAAGTAGAGCCTGGATTTGTATGTAATTACATATTTTTATTCTGTCAGTTAGAAATGTGAAAAGCGAAATGTTGGCGAATTTGATTATTTGGGACTGTATTATTATTTTTCATATTTTTCCATTTTTACCGTACTATACATATTTTCGAAGTTATTACATAAAATTACATAATTCATGTGTCTATTTACTGAGGTATTATTTTTATGTCTTTCTTAAGAAAATACTTTAAAATGTTGAGTCATTAATTTTAAGGCAACCTAAACGTTCATAAAGAAATGTATTCAGTGAAGGAATGGCAGTGAGAAAAGTCCATGTCAGATATTATTTTCGTCAGAGAGGATTACAGTTGCCGTAACATAACTTTGTGTCAAACGTTTCTGTGCTGTAAAAGGGAGAGAATGTGGCGTTGCCATAAAGTGGTCTCAGCGGCACGTCTCTCACGCGGCGTGTCAGTTTGTAAACACAATTCTACCAGTTGTAAAAACATTAGTTCTTGGGTCTGATTAGCTCATTTTTCCGTTGTTTATTGGTCGGGAGAAGAAACAGATATAGAGCAGCAAGAAAACATAACATCAGCTGTCAGATAATTTTTCCGCAATTTTACGTGACAAACATTCAAACACAGTTTGCATTTCTTCCCCTGTCTTCTTCCCCCAACGTTTCTTTCCACCAAAGCCTCATACTTGTAATTAGTTCACAAATTATCAGCTAATAGACTACAAGTGATAGCCGATAGGTTAAGTGTTTTGGAAAAGTGGCCTTCAGAAACTTTCAGCATTAAAATCAAATTTCGTTCCACTAATGTTTGTGTTTATTATTAACGTAGCCACCTATGTAGTATAGTAGTCAGAGCTCGTGGTTACAGATCCCCAGGTCCCGAGTTCGATTCTCAGTGCTTTAAAAGTTTCTGTAAAGTAGCAGGTCTGGAACGGTGTCACCTCAGACTCGTGAAGACAAATGTGAAGCTACTTCAATAGAAAATAAACGGTTCTGGTCTAGAAAACTGAGATTAACGGATGGATGATTCATTGTGTTGAGCACGTAAGAAAATAGAGTTTATTCAATATTTTCACAATATTACATATTTTAACTGATGTTTTTAAATATTTATGTACTGTACTGTACATACTTTGGAGGTTAACACCACATAGAAATCCAGGCTCTACCTATGAGTTAGGAATTATTAAAGGCTCAATTTAGAGGAAATTCGCCCGAATTTACGTGGAGGGATATTAGAAAACCACCCTCAGTTTACCCAACCGGGATCGAATCTTGGTCTTCCCGTCTTAGACAGTCTAGTCAAACACGAGTGTAGCGATTTAAACCACGTGGTCACCGAAGCGGGTTTTTACTGTATTAGCAGGACCCATTAATTTTCCCGATGATATTTTAATCCGCTTCTTAAATAGCTTTTATTTTACTCCGAAAAATTATTTAAATTGTTTTAAATAATTCTGATTTACTTATTTATATTTAGTATTAATATTTACCAATGGCAATTGTTTCAAAATTAGAACATTTTTACATATACCTAATATCTACAGTACTTGTGTTATTTTCAACATCAATATTAGCAAACATGGGGTTGGATGCTCCTTAATATATAGGCCTAGTATCAATTTGGTTGCTTTTGGGAAAATCAGACAATGGCGATAGTAACATTATATGAACTAGAAACACAATCATGGTTGCGTGGTTAGATAGAAATGATTTGGAAAGGTATAAAAAATACTAATAAAAGTGGCAGAGAAGATAAAATTACCCAGTTTAAAGCTGAAGTTAGTTATATATCGTTTAGTAGTGCAGGTTTAATAATAAGCAGAACATTAATTTTAGAATTATAAATAATAATCAATTTGGTATTTGTATAAGAATATCTATCATATTATAAAGACAATTTCGTCTATATAAATATTTACTTAAGCTTTGGTATTAGGAACTTAAAAGCCCATAGCAGCACTTAAACAAATTACGCCACTTATCCCTATATTGAGCTAGTTATATCCAGTCATCTCATTATACCCTAACTATTTCAGGTCCATTCTAATGTTATCCTCCCATCTACGTCTAGTTTTTATCACTGGTATATTTCCATTAGGTTTGACAATCAATAATTATAAGGCGGACCTAGTTTCTTCCATTCGTACTTCATGTCCCGTCAAACATAATATGCGAGATTTCATCTCCCTAATAATGTCTGGTGATGAGTACGGAGTATGTAACTCATTATTGCTTAACCTTATCTAATCTACATTATCTTCATCCCTTTATTGATTATATATTTTCATAAGTACCTTATTTTCGAACCCCTTAAATTTATTATCATCATGTAAGGCAAGAGACATGATAAAGACTAGACATGTATTGTATAGTAATATTAATATGCTACCTTTATAGGATACCTATGTTCACATTCAAGACTATATAGCTATATAAATATATGACTTAAATTAATTTTATAAATAAACTCTACCGTAAATGATGACTACAATAATAATAATAATAATAATAATAATAATATCCTAAATAATAATTACTGTGTATTGAATCAGTAACTCCTTTGGTATTACTGATCATGGATATGTATTGGTCATTCTTCAATTATTTGATAAATCAATCCTGGTTATCTATTAATAGCTTATAGAAATTGGTAATTATACGCTTAAGGTTATTATATGTATTTATGTAGGTCTATTTTAAGAATATATATACCTTAGCTCGGTCAGTAATGCCTGGATATTGAGATAAGGGTCCTGGATATGATTCCTGGCATGGCTAAAAAATATTATCGTTGGTGAAAAGGTTATTTCCTTTTTCACAGTGTTGAATTAACGGCTGGGGGTGGGGTGTAGTGTTAGTTATACATCTAGCAAAGTTTATAGGCTGTGTGCCGATATAATCATTCGGTTAAAATTCACATTAAATACTCAAATAAATAAGTTTATTTATTTAAAATCAAATCATTTAAAATTAACGTTTTTTGCCATTTTATCCGATTTAATTCTTTGGCGTTAGCTTTTTAAAATTATAGGTTCTAGAGATAAAATACAAGAAAACATTTTATAACTTAAAATAAGTAAAACATATCTAAGATAAGTAGCTGATTAACTCAATGTGGCATTTTAGTGGAACATAACAATAAAATATAATTATAATTTTTTTTATCTATAATTAAATTAAATTTTATGATTCTAGTCTATTATCAATGAATAACCTTTTTTTTTAAACGTTTTACATAATGTTTATTTTAATAAGTGTGATTAGACTGATTCCTATAAAAAAAAATCAGGAAGTCAGTATTTTGCTTGGCAACTACAATTCATGGGTACCTGCATTTGTATTTATCTTATAACTATTTAAGTGCTAATTTTGATCAAATTTTATTCAAATTAACTACTTTAAAATATTTTTAAATATTAAATAATAATAATAATAGTGATAAATTAATAATCTTTATAATATCCCGGGGTGTGATTGGGGTGTTTCGCCGGCACACACATTGGGAGAGGGACTGGTATTAGTAATTGACCCTGCTTGTCTGTAAATTCACACGTTCGCTGAAAAACTAGAGAAGGGTCACGTGACGAGCTCTAAGTTAATCACAAGGTCTCCGCGTAATCGGAGCGAGCTGTTTCACTCAAGTTCAACTCATCTCTACTTTGTCCGCTCTGCCTGAGTTGTTTGGCACAGGAAAACCAATCAAATCTCAGAACCAACCACCTCAAATCAGTACTCATGCACATTTGACAACGTATGTGCACTACAGCCAGAAGCTAGCAGTTAGCTTCGTTGTACAATGTGAAGAAATTTGAAATGACCCGTAAAGAGTAAAGAGTATGTATCAATGTATTGGACTGTGACAAGACATAGCATTATAATTTGAAAAGATTCATTGGAGGAATGATATAATATATTTATGTTTATCTACTATAAAATAAAATATGTTGATTATGAGTTGTTTTAAGTTAGAATTGCAATGCATCATGGGTTAATAATCAGCGTGTGAATTGCTGCACTGCTCAAGCAAATTCTGCGTTCTATTTTTGGTGAACGTGTGAATCAAACTTAAGGGGGAACTCCCACCAAATATTTAAAATACTTGTACTACTAGCCTCCTTAGATTTGATGATAGTTAATATTTAATAGATTTGTAAATTTTTCTCCTATTTGAAAAAAGGTTTTTTGTTACAACAAAATTTATTTGTTTTCTGCAAATCAAACCATTAAAAGATATGATATATTGAACTTCAACGTTTTAAAATGGTTTTTACGATTTTTCTTCCATGATTACGCCCTAAATACCTTTTCAAAAATTTGATGTCTCTGTTTCCAAAGAGATTGTCTCTTTGGCTATTTCCTGAATAATTTTTTTAATATATTAAAATATGTATTTTAATTAAAATTTAAGAATATATGAACACAGTTTTTAATC
>CABFVX010000451.1:127590-181278 GCA_902151425.1 Timema shepardi
ATGTAGTCGCCCAACTCTTGTTCATCGGTGCGTTTGACTCGCCAGCGACGTAGCCAGGGGATCTGGACGAAGGTACGTGTTGAACAGTTATTTTACTACACTGTTTATAATGGATATTTCTGAATGCTGATTTTGAGTAATTGTTGGGGCTACATTAGGCTATAATAGTGAAGAATACTATTATAGGTTTCTTCGAGGTTATTCTGGGGGTGGGTAGTATGTATTTAGGCAAGTCAATTTGTGATATTAGGTTAGGTGGGGAGCAATTGTACAATACGAAGCATTGTATTGTTACAAATTATTTGTGATAGTTTCAAACCAATATACCAAGTTTCACTAAGTAAACTAGTTTGAGACTTCTGTGCTAGGGGTGCGGGGTTCAATCCTTGGTCTCGGCACAGATTTATCTTATTGACAAACCCTTCCTTCATCTCTGACAAGACGTGTATTAATCACAACATTTGAATGTGTGGAATTTCAGGCCTTACAGTGGTTCGAATCCCACCTTAAACTGAAGATCCTCCATTTGATCACCCTAAAATTGCACATTAGCGTAAGTGTGTATAACCCGAACGGGTAGAGTAATACATGTTAATAATAATAATATAATTAAAACGGTGCCCATGGGGAACAAAAAATCACCACCCTCTAAAGCACAAATCTCCAATCAAATAAATGAAATAACTATTCCTCGGTAAGTGTTAGAATTTAAATTGTATCTATATCGAATATGAGACAAGTATTTAGATTAGCTAACAATATATACATCTTCACTCCTAATAGTTTAATAATAGTAAGAATAAACACATATTTTCTCATTTATAACTTTTAATTAGAAATATTAATAGTTTATTTCATGCAACGTAGGAACTAAAACTAAGTTCGTAAGAAAATGTTTTCATAAATCACAACACTAATAAATATTTTAAAGATATATTTTATCGAACAATTATTTAATAGATCTTAATCGTTGGGTGTGCGACGTAAGTTTCAGGATCATGTTTGGTTTGCTCGTAGCTGGAAGTTCTGGGTTCAAATCTCAGCCACGTGGACCAAGGGCTGTTCTTCCCTAAGTGTTTATCCACCCTTCCTTCACGTAAATGCAATATGTTTACTTTGATATATATTTTCCTTAGCTCTATTCCGTTATTAAAACTAAAATATGTATAACACAGATGGATAGTATCAGGGCTGGATTAATGACAATAATTGGTTTGGTGTTAAACGTCTTAATTTGATTATTTGAATTTTTATTGCGTGGGCAAGGAACGGGTCAAACTACTAATTTTATTGTTTGTTGTATTTAACTTGCACTTTCTGAACCAAATGATTATATAATCACACGAGATTTTCTATGAGTGAGATCGAAAGGGCCTAACCATTTTACTGGGAAAGGTATTTTCACAAACCTTACAGGGCTATCTTACTTACCACAATAGACATGGGACCGATGGCTTTACTTTCCCTTCAAAATAAGTTATACTATGAATTGTTATCACTCGAAAGAAATCCTTTGACTCCGGTGGGGTTTTAACCCACGAACACTGGGTCTTTAGGCGAGCAATTTACTCCAAGACCAGTGGAGTCGACCAAACTGCTAGCATTATTATATGATTGAATGCTAAAGTATAAAGATAGCGCCACAAACACCAAACAAAATATTGTTCGAGAATAGGAATAAAAATCTCAACTAAAATCATTTATGGCTGCACTAGTGAGCACGTAAACTAAATGCAAGGCTCATTTAGTCCAGCCTACTGGCAACGGGGAGATCGGGGTTCAATTCGCAGCCGGTCATTCTCAAGATATTTTTTCTAAGTGTTATTCTTTTATTTATATATGCAAGTACAGGTACATTTCACCTGAATTCTACCTTTATTGCTCCTACCCTTTTAACGGGAGTATATTTGTATAGCCCGAACGGTTAGTAAGGCAATGAGCTAAAAACTAAAGTCAAAGAACGTCGAGCAGGACCTTATCTAGGTTGCTGTGCTCATTATAGGAGCAAGGGAAAACCTTACTAAAATTCCAAATAGCTATTTGTGCTAACTTGTATGAATTTTTTTAATCTGAATATTGTTCTTCTCATTAAAAAAAACTTTACATGAATCAACACAGTGAGGAGCTTTGAGCGTAAAATCATCACTCCTCTTTTGATTAGAAAAGATGTCAAATAAATAATGTCAATAGATATATTGTGTTTGTTTATTTTTTAGAGATTCTTAAATATTTTATTCCTATAAACTAATTAGGTAGATACAAATATTTATGGTGATTTAAAAAAGTAAACTAAAGATTAGGGCTAATTTTAAAGGTGTTAAATTAGTGAAGAACATTTTTTAAATAACTGCTGTTTCCATAAGCTACGGGATTTTTTAAAATAGTATATTGACTTAGTGTTAACATTTATGACTAATTCCCCTTTTTAATGTATTGTTTTGCAAACTTGTTTGCACTTTTATGTATTTGAAATATCAATTTTGTGTTGACACCTAAACTCACTTTTGTTTTTTATATACTACTAGCATGAAGTACAGCTTAGCCCCGGAGAATAGTTTAGGGCAATTAAAAAGATTAATGTTGTGTGTAATAAATAAACATTCTCTTAACTAGGCCTATAACAACAAACATGAGTTTAGTAACTATTCCAATTTAAGATTTGTGAAGCCACTTCTGTGATGACGTCACCAAAGCGTCTCACGCAACGTCTTTGTTAGTTCCGGTGTATATCTAAAGTGGCGAGCATGTGCTCTTTATTCTTTAATTGTTTATTGTTCTTTCATAAATAAAACTAACAGGTTATGGGTCCAGGATGCTGTATTAACGTTTTGGAAGAAGATAAACATTAACTATTTGTTTTGTTAACGTGATAGGGCAGTGGAAAGCGGTAACATAAATATAAGTATCGTTAGTGACGCCTGAAATCATATCCATTCATTCAAGATGTCCGGATTCTCGACGCATATAGAAAAGCTGGGAAAGGAAAACTATGATACATGGAGACAACAAATTGAAGCAATTTTAACTAAGAACGACCACTGGGAATACGTCGATGGAACTAATCCTAGGCCTACAGCGGCAGTAGGTGCTGACGCGGAAGCAATTGCTGATAATGCTAGACACGCTGCCACGTGGGACAAAGCTGATCGTAAAGCTAAAGCTGATATTATTTTAGCTGTGTGTCCTACAGAACTTTGTCACATAAGACATTGTGAAACATCGCAAGACGTTTGGCAAAAACTAGAACTAGTTTACCAGTCTAGAGGGCCTGCAAGAAAAGCTACCCTTTTGAAAAAAAACTCTTGTTCACAAAAATGCAAGAGGGAGAAAACATGGCGGATCATCTCACGAATTTTCTCAACACAGTTGACAAACTCAATGAAATGGATATTCGCATTTCTGAAGAATTATTAACCATCGTGTTATTATACAGTGTGCCAGATAGCTACGATAATTTTCGTTGTGCAATCGAAGCTAGAGATGAACTACCGGACACAGAGTCTTTGAAAGTAAAACTTCTAGAAGAATTCAGTGCAAGACAGGACAAGAAAGCAGACTTAAATGGTGCGGGCGCTTTCTATGTAAAATCTTCCATAGGGCGAAGTCTAAATAAAAACAAACCTCCGGATAAAAACTGTGTAGGCCTACCTACAAATCAAAATAATAAAGTTTTTCAGATCCAAGGTCAAAGTGGTGTGCAAAATCAAAATAGGAATTTTAAAGCATCAAAACGGTTATATAAGTGTAACTATTGTAAAAAATTGGGACACAAGGCAGCCGATTGCTGGACAAAAATGGCGAATGAAAAGCAAGTTTCGATGGCATCAGAGCAAACCCATGCAGCTGCAGAAGAGATCGTGACATTGACATCATCTTCAGTGAGCACTCTCTGTGCGAAGTTAACGAGAAGAGATGACGTGTGGTGTGTTGACAGTGGAGCAACAACACACATGTGCCGCGACAAGAATAGTTTTTTGGAACTCACGCCAACCATAAGTCAGAAGGTTAGGTTAGCGGATGACAGAACAACTGACATTGAAGGCATTGGAACTGCAGTAATGAATGTTTCAAATAAAAAGGGCCAATTTGTAAAAGTGAGGTTAGAAAACACTCTTTTTGTACCCACACTTAAGACAAATTTATTTTCAATTTCAAAAACTGTTGAAAAAGGGCGAAGCGTGTGTTTTAATGCAAATGATGCTAAAATTGTCGAAAATGGTGAAGTGTTGTTAACTGCTCGTAAACGTGGAAATTTGTATTTTATCGAACCTTACATGCAAAGTGAGAGTTCGACACATGTAGCTAACGTGAGTAAGGCAGGCAATCTTAGTGAACTTGAAAAGTGGCACAGAAGATATGGACATTTAAATGCGTATGACTTGCAGAAACTCGTTCAGAAAGACATGGTTAGCGGTATGAATTTTAAGAAATCAGAAACATTTTCAACATGTGAAACCTGTATCTTAGGAAAGCAAGTTGCTACGCCTTTTCCAAAAAGGTCTGAGTCGAAGAGTGAAAAATTACTTGAATTAGTGCACTCAGATGTTTGTGGCCCAATGAGAGTGAAATCTCATGGTGGTGCTTCTTATTTTGCAACGTTTATCGATGATAAATCTAACTGGGTAGAAGTTCATTTTCTAAAACATAAAAGTGACGTGAAAAAGGCTTTTGAAACATTCAAAGCATTAGCGGAAAACCGTCACGAAAGGAAAATCAAAACTTTGCGGACAGACAATGGCCTGGAGTACTGCGGAAAAGAGTTCACAGAAGAAATGCGCATCGCAGGGATAAGAAGAGAACATACCGTAGCAGAAACTCCAGAACAGAACGGCAAAGCTGAACGCATGAATCTCACGCTGGTGGGGATGGCAAGATGTATGCTGTTGGAGTCTGGCTTACCAACAAGTTTTTGGGCCGAAGCGATTGCCACAGCTGCTTACATCAGAAACAGATGTCCATCAAAACAGCTGGAAGAACAAACCCCTTATGAAATTTGGTTCGGGCTAAAACCAAAAATAGGACATTTCAAGACGTTTGGTTGCAAGGCATATATGCTGAATAAGGCCCCAAATAAAGGAAAGTTTGACCCAAGATCCAAGGCAGGTATTTTTGTGGGTTACTCTACTGAATCGAAAGCGTATCGAATTTGGGACCCAGAAAAACAAAAAATATTGAGAAGCCGAGATGTAAAATTTTTGGAAAATTTTGAAACTGTCAAAGTTTCGGATGAACAAAAGGAGTGTGCGAACTTTGAACCTTCTTACTTATATGTTGATAACAGTGTGAAAGACCCTATTTCTAATGCTGATGGACATGTAGATATAGTTCAAGAAAGTGATCCCATTGATCCTGATAGGCCTATTGAAGTCAATGAGAATTACCTCAAATCAGAAAATTTAAGCAAAGACTGCACAGTGATTGAGAATAAGAGGGGGCCTGGTCGACCTAAATTGATTAAAACAGGAAAGCCGGGACGACCAGCAAAACATTTTAATCTGGTTACGCCAAAACCTGAAAGTGCGAGCTTGATGTATGAAGAGGCAGTAAATCCATCTGTACAAGAAGCCTTAGAAGGACCTTATGCAGCTGAGTGGCAGAAATCGATGGAAGCTGAGTTCAACGCTCTGACACACAGCAAGGCCTGGACATTGAAACCACGCCCAAAAGATAAAGCTGTCATTGGTTGTCGGTGGGTACTCAGAACAAAGTATGGGCCAGACGGTAATGTCGAACGCCGGAAAGCTCGGTTGGTAGCGAAGGGCTATAACCAACGCCCAGGGATTGATTTCCATGAAACATTTTCACCTGTTGCAAGACTTAGCTCAATAAGACTAGTTGCTGCCCTAGCAGCTGAGTTAGGCCTTACTTTGTATCAGCTTGATGTTGTAATGGCCTACATAAATGGAGATCTTGACGAACAGATCTATATGGAACAGGCGGACGGTTTCATTACCCCTGGAATGGAGCGTCTAGTTTGTTCACTCGAAAAGTCCATATATGGCCTAAAGCAGTCGGGCCGACAGTGGTTCAAAAAGTTGCACGAGAGACTAGAAATTTTTGGACTCAAACAATTAGATTGTGACAAGTGTGTGTACCACATGAATGATGGTTGTGTGACTCTTATCGTGGTTGTTTATGTAGATGATTTGATCATAGCTACAAACAGTAAAGAAGCCTACACAAGATTGAGAGACGATTTGTCTCAAAACTTCCAAATGAAAGACTTAGGAAAGCTGCACTACTGTCTTGGAATTGAATTCAAACAAGATGAAAATTCAAAGTTGGTCACTATGTCACAGAAATCGTACATAGAAGATGTTCTCAAAAAGTTCGGAATGCAAGACTGCAAACCGGTAAATACCCCATTAGATGGAAACAGCAAATTATCCAAAGCCATGGAGCCATCTACGGAGGAGGAGGCAGAGGAAATGAGCGAAGTTCCGTACCAGCAACTCATCGGTTCTCTGATGTACCTCGCAGTATCTACACGACCAGACATTGCGTATGCGGTGAGCTCTTTGAGCCAGTACAACCTAAACCCTGGAAAAGGACACTGGGTTGCGGCGAAGCGCGTCTTACGATACTTGAAAGGTACGAGCAACCATGGACTAGTCTACAAGAGATCTGGTGCTGAACTGATTGGATACGTGGATGCAGATTGGGGAGGAGCCCTTGATGACAGAAGATCATACACAGGCTACGCCTTTCAAGTGGCAGGCTCTGCCGTGACATGGGAGGCGAGAAAACAATCCACCGTGGCTCTTTCAAGCACTGAAGCAGAGTACATGGCTCTTACGGAAGCAGCAAAAGAGACAGTTTACTTACGAAACCTGTTAAAAGAAATCGGGTTCTTGAGTGTTAATGCAATACCAACTCTTGTTTATTGTGACAATCAAGGAGCAGAAAAGCTCATGCATAATCCTGTGTACCATTCTCGTACCAAACACATTGACATTCGGCATCACTATGTGCGTGAAGTTTTTGAACGAGGCGAAATCAATGTGAAATACATTCCAACAAACAAGATGGTAGCTGATGTGCTCACGAAAGGACTGTTCGGACCAAGCCATCATCAGTGCATACAAGGACTTGGCGTGATAGACATTAATAAAGTTAACGCGTGTTTGAGAGGGGGTGTTGTATGTAATAAATAAACATTCTCTTAACTAGGCCTATAACAACAAACACGAGTTTAGTAACTATTCCACTTTAAGATTTGTGAAGCCACTTCTGTGATGACGTCACCAAAGCGTCTCACGCAACGTCTTTGTTAGTTCCGGTGTATATCTCATGTGGCGAGCATGTACTCTTTATTCTTTAATTGTTTATTGTTCTTTCATAAATAAAACTAACAATTAAAAAGGGTAAAAATTAAATCAAATTAATTTTTAAGGGTTATGTAATAAGTTAAAAATAAAGATTAAGTATATAAAAGGGGTACTAAGAAAAAAGTAATGGACAGACAGACGAACAGACAAACGGCATTGCAAAATCCATGGGTTTTTTTTGTTTCAAGGGTCATGAAACGTTGATATTTATCGAAATTTCAAGTTAGACTTTTTTGACAATCACAATACTAGTAGATATTGATCGTTCCTTGTATTTATTTTTAAAAAGTAAATAAGGCAATTATAATTCAATATTTATCTGACTTTGACCTTACATACAATATATCGAATCTAGAATTAATTTGTTTTTTTCAATGGGGAATTCAGGGGTTATTTTAATGTGTAGAGCATTTATCTCCTTTGAAATATAAATCATAAACCTGGTTTTAAAATGTATCTTACGCACTCGACAAATCTTTAATGCTCTTTATTTTAACAATCACATAATTAATGTATTTATTAAACTAGTATTGAGTTTTGGGGGAGACCAAATCCCAGTTTTCCCTCTATTGCGTGTTCCAATGACCAATATATACATATATTGGGTATTATATATATATATATACACACACACACACGAGTATATAATACCCAAGGAAGAACAAACAGAGAAATTATGTACCTGTCTTTTTTTGTGGTATAGCTTCAATTTGAGGAAACACTCAAATTTTCTATATTAATAGGCTGTCATTTATAAATTATCAGAACTACATTATATTTATTAAAATAACTGAATATTTTATTTTTGCTTAAAAACGTTATTGACAGTATTTATTTTTGTGATAAATTAATGGAAAACTATCACTTTATTAAACATTTTCACATAGATTAAAATGTATAGTACGACACAATCTTACATACTTTCTCATATAGTTACTAACCAAGAGTTGGTTTACTTACGTTGTATATTACAATTAGGAAACAAATTTTCATAATTTGTCGTCAGTAACCCATAAGGGAATGTCTGTGCGGTGCACTGTAGCATTTATTTATTTTTTCAAACCTCTAAACACTTTGAGAAAGATTGATCCTGCTAATTTTAAAGTATAGTGTTGCGAGTAAATAAATGCCTACTTTAATGAGTTTTGTTTAAATCTTTATATTAATTGTATAAAGCGGAAAATGACCGAACTCGATTGAGTATATACATTAATTTCGACACCCCTCGCTTATGCGGCGAAATTTCTAGCAGTACACAAGAGAATTAACAGAGGGGGAAATGGAATTGAATTTCTCTTCAAGCATGAAGCGTAGCAGATTTGAAACAAAAGTGAATGAATGGGGGTTCCCCCTTAACCCTTCTCTTTATTCAAAATACTTACATCATATCCGATAACTCATCTTTGAATCGAACACTGTCTCCGGAGATGACAACTGCCAATGTTCTCACTGTTTACCCAATAAGCCAGGATCTACCAGATGTTTATTATTATTTAGCACGGCGTCTTACTACCCGTTCGGGTTATACGCTTACCAGATGTTGTACACAGAACACCATTCTTACGACGGTTAAGGCGAATTAAAAATGCCATGGAAGTAATGTCTCACCAATGAGATTAACTTTAATATATATGTGCATATATATTTTTCCAATTAAAAATTTTGGCTTTTAAATTTACTTACCTGATGCCAAACATCAAATTTATTCCTTGACATTTTATAAAATTTTGAGAAAATATAAAATCTTAAAACATTAAGAAAACCAATAACCTTTGTGACGTGTGCATTTGGTGACGTTGACGGGCGACTGTGGCACTAGGGTCTGTGATGGATCCGTGAGTTTTCCTGAGGCGAACATCGAGTCAGTTGCTCGAGAGTCTTGTAATAGTCGAGGCCTCCTAGTAAAAGGGTCCTGGTCAGTCAGTTAATGTCAGCCACGCCCACTTACACTTCACGGGATCCACCGTGAGTTTTGTAACATGAACAATAACCCGTATACACAAGTTAAACTCAACGGCTTTATTGTTGTTTCTAAAACATATCCATGGCCTGTGGAGGTCGACAGTACACCTTATCTGGCCAAAAATAATATATTCCATATAAAACAAAAATATTAAAATATTATTGAAGTAAATTTAGGATTGATGAAATTGGCTTTTAGGTTAACAAAATAGGGATGATGATGGAGAATTATGTGTAAGACCATGATGTATTAAATTTCGCTTGGTGGTTCAAAAATAAGGTTAATTTGAAAATATTTAATTTGATTTTGAATATATTATTATATTATTAGCACCGCGTCTTACTACCCGTTCGGGTTATACGCAATTACGCTAATCTGTAATGGTAGGGTGATTGTGAGAGGAAATGGAGGACCTACAGTTTAACGTGGAATCCGAACCACGGTGGAGGCCTGGATTTCCCCACATTCACAAGATGTATTGTCAGAGGGGAAGGAAAGGTTTGGTAATCAGATAAATCTGTGCCGGGACCGAAGATTGAACCCCGGCCACCAGCACAGAAGTCTGACACCTTACCCCTAGACCACCAGGTCACCTTATTTTGAATATAAAGTTTGAAAGATGGCTGCACTGAGATGTGAACACACGCCAGGTCAAAAAGGGATTATCAAGGTCATGCTCACCTCTATATTTAAATGTTTGTGGAAAAAAGTTTCCAGACGTAAAGAAAAAGGTTTGAAATTGAAAGTATTTGAGTGAATCTTGCTTTGTATAAATTGTTTATGGATTTAATGAATGAAGTAGGGGTGGATATGACGTCTCTGAAGTAGGATGTTTTATGTAGGTTATATATGGCAGTATCTTCAGGCCACGAGGATACTAGTCTTGGATAATTCCTGATTTCCTATATATGTCTCTGACCTGCACTTATCATTAGAGTTTTTTGGTAAATGTCTTCTTCTTCTACTACTACTGTTGGTTATTTCCTTTCTTCCCCTATCATTAGTCCCCTCTTGTTCCTTGTCCATGCTGCTACCTTCTTGTTGGTTCCTCTATTGGTCTCTGTTCCTTACTACGTATCTGTTCTTTTGATGTTTTTCTTATTGTTGTTTGTCGATGTAATCATTACTTTTCTTCAATTATATTGCAGTAGATACTTTGTATAGTATTTATCATAATTCTTGGTCTTGGAGTATGTAAAAGTCTTGAATGCCCTAGAGTGCAGCCATCTGTTGTTTCCTCAGATCATTGGTGTTTATGCATACTCCAAACTACATGTTTTGGAGTTGCTTATTAACCGCAGACGTATTGGCTGGTTTCTGTCAGTTTCCTCTTGTAGAGAGGAGCTTTGCATGGCCCATGCCCAGCAATGTAATACAATAGTCTCCGAGGGGGATGCAGGTGTTTAATCTCCACTTTATTATGCACGCTGGGAAGTAGCTCAAAGTTTCATCTCTCTTTCGTGCTTCTCAAATGCCATTCATCTCGGATGGTTACTCTAATTTATATTTTTATTGTGGCTTTTATTCTGACTAGCTCCTTCATCCTTATGATATTCCCGAACATCTCATTGCTGCAAACCTGTCCCTACAATAGTCCTGACAACTGTAATATAACATTCCAAAACATTCAATCTCACTCAAGTTTTTAAATGGTGAAGGCTGCTACGGTTTGTCGAAAAAACCCTTAGAAGTCCACGAATAACCCTATTATATATTTAGCCTATGCCTACTCTATGAGATTCATCACCATACAGATGATATCTTCTGTAGATCCTTTCTTTTTCACTTCCCTTATCTTCCATACATTGAATGTCCTTCTCGTAGCCAAAAACTCATTCATAAGCTTGGTTATTTAAAGAGTGACTAGTTCTGCTGTCGCAATACTTTTACTTTTATGCTATTTGGTTTGGAAGACTTATTTTTCTTCATAAATTTAATGATCATTATAATCTAATCCTTTATTACAGGGCTTACATCTTCTATGTTGTTTTAATTTTCCGTCATTTGTCGTCTTGTAAGCTCATGTTGCTGGTCCTCATCCTCCACCTTGTAATCTGATAGTAGTGTTTCCATCAATAGCTCAGCAGACTTCTTCCAGTGATTAGTAATTTTTCCATTTTGTCGTTTTAGGTTTGTGATTGATGCCAGAGGCCTGATTTTCCCAGTCGCTATCCAAAATGGGACACCCCATGTGTCAAAAGTGAGCTAGTCTTTAACATATCTTTACCAGATATCTTCATTTAGCATCATAAAGTTCGCTTTGAAGAATTTCTTTTGCTGTCTGTATACATCCAAATTTATTGGTATATTGACAATATCTTAGAATCTTTGGTGCGTCATACTTGCCTCCCCAGAATCCCCACGCCATCTCTGCAAGAGGTAGTTATATGGTATGCTCGCTAACCATGTAGTTTCCCTTTGCAGATATATTTTTGTTTTTATAGCTGCTTGCAGAAACTGCATAAGTTATTTCAATTTCCTGATAATATTCTTCCCCGGCACCACAGGGGTTGGTCTCACTAACTCTCTTCTTAACTTATCCCAGTTTGTCTTAACAAGGTTGTATTTCCTTCTAATTCCCATTTCTTATATTTTGGCCTTCTCCATCATTGTCAGTTTGAAACAGATAAGCCGGTGATCCATTATAGTAAAGTGAACATTAATAAGTCACCTTCATTTCTTGTATCATGTTAGCAGCTGCAAGATTATATATTATAACGTCAATATCTTTAGAGACTTAAGCTCTTCTTGCATGATTAGCCGGTGGTTTGGTTTGTAAACAATCTCTATCTGTATAGCATATAGAATTTCTTTAAGATCTTCACCTCGTTTAACCGTTCTTGAGCTGAACCACAACTGGGACTTTGCGTAAGATTATGCAGCATATACTGTTGGTATGACTCCATACGGCATATATATTTCTATTATCTTGTTTAGATATGAATCTATAATTTCTGAGTACTGGAAGTACTTTTGGTTAAAACATACTTAACTGACTTAGATCCTATTCCCACACATGCTATATTATCATTATTCAGTCGATGTATCTTTGTATCTCTTATATTCTTTTATTATATATTAAGTTAGCACTCATGCGTGCTGCCCCAGTCATTAAAATTCTCATTGTCATTGTTATGTGAGGAATTTTACTGTTTGTACTGTATGATTCTTGTAGACACACTACATAAACTTCATGACCTATGTAAGCTTTCGTACCGAAAGCGGCATGGTCACATTCCTCACTGCATTCAGTTGCCCTATTAGAATGTAATATTTCTCTTGACTTACTATTCTACTCAAGAATGGTACGTATGTAGGTGGCTGCAAGACCACGCTTATAAAAGATAAAACGTTAAGTGACCGTGTGCTCGTACAAATTGATCGTATAAGGTATCATCGTTAAAAGTTTTGTTTTTCTTACAAAATACTTTTTAACTTTTATCCTTAAGCTCGCTGGATCTGTTGGGATATTGACTGCCTTCAAGGGTTTCTGGTTCAGTGCTTCAAGAGATGGGAATGTAATGGTTTTTCCTTTAACATGTTCTAGCCTTACAAAGTGTCGCAAGGCCAGGTGGAGGTTCTGTTGTTCTTCTTACCTTATTAATTGCAAATTTGTATCTATATTGATATTTATATCTACCTAGCTAATTTCCTAAAATTTTCTTCTTTCCTAGTCTACATTTTCTCCACTTAGGGGATGAGATTACCACTACCCCATTTGTGACACTTCCTGCAAGTTCATCCACATTTCTTTTCCGTGGTACTATTGTCCAGAATTTCCATTTTAAAGTCTCAATTTCATGTTTTATTACTATTTTGTCTTCCAGCCCCAACTTACTCACCTCCAGTTGGGTCAGTTTCCATTTATATGTCTGTGGGGCTCTTATTATAAGCAGGCCTCCTTTTTTCTTCTTATTCCTCTGTAGCTCTTTCTTGTTTTCTACTATCTTTTTGATGGAGGTTTACTTTATTTTATATCCACCCTAGTCTCTTACTACTACTACTACTACTACTACTACTACTACTACTTTAATAATCTCCATACATAGTTTTACTTGTAGTCCTGTACCGTATTTTGCCCCTTCTTGTTCTTGAATTCTAATCCTGTCCATAGTTAGTCTTTTTTCTGAGTATTTGTACTAGCATGGTGTATGTGGAACATTCCTTAGAATCGGACTTTTTACATTTTTATTTGTAACTGCTTAAGCAGGTTATGCCGGATTTTTTATAGATTTTTTGACTCTTTTTCCATCTCACCGCAATTCCTTCAATTTGCCTTTTGTTTATTGAAGTAATTGCTAATTTGGCCCAGGTCATTACAGAGTCTTACAAAGAAGTAGTCCTTTATCTCTACTGAGCTATAGCCCACGTATTCCATGTTTCTCAATAGTAACTTCCTTGCTTCAGGGGCTACCTCTACTACGTGGTTAACAACGATTCTATTTCTCGGTCATTTCTTAAACCTAATGTTGGAACCCTCATTATATTATTCTTTTGTCTTTGTGCCTGCTAGATATTGTCTGTAAGTCGCATCTTTTATCTGGTGGATGGTCGAGTGTATGGGTATGTAAAATAGTGTCATGAAGGGCCGTCTTTTCCTTAGTTTTTGCATTGCGGTTCACTCTGTATTTTCTCATTTGTGTCTTATGAATATTTGTTTCTGTCTTGGTTTACACTATTACTCTCTTTACCGAAGTTATTACAGAACTGTTTTTAATATTACCCATGGCAAGGTTAATTTGGGAAAATTTAAGTCTTCTTTATGTCTCAGTCCATCCAAGTTTTTAAAGATATGACTCGAGTTGGATGTGATGCACCACCGTGGGGACTCTCTTTTATCAGTTTTAAGACTAAGTTAGTTTGTAAGACAAGTGACTATATAATTATTTGATTTGGAAATCACACATTAAAAGCCTAGTTAAAAAATCTTTTACCTATTTAATTGTAGGTGGGGGAAGATGATATAATAAAGTGAAAATTTAAATTAAAATCAACGTATAAAATTCAGTCTTTTCAATGATAATATTATGCTTTAAATAAATTTTATTACTCACAGATAACATAAATAGTACACTTTTCTTTAAAAAGAAATGAAATTACCAGTTAAAAATAGTTATGATTCACATGGGTATCATCATTATCCATCTTTGTTCCTGACTATGAAATTTTATAGTTCAGAACTTTCTTGTTGGTTTTTGAAAAGGACTTTACCTTCCGTTAATATAAGTAATTAGACCCATTGATTGTCTCAGATAGCGAATAAACAATAATGTCACTGACATGCTTATCTCTTTGTATTTTGGCATTCTTTTATAAGTAATTATCACCTTCATGTTTATTCTAGTTTTATCTTCCACATAAACATTCGCTTTTGGTAAAACCTCCAATCAGTCGTCTGTTTGTGACGTTGTTTGAAGCTAGTAATAATGTAGTTACTGCACAAAAGCAAACAAATAAACCTTAATTTCAGTCTTGGTTACATAGAAAATATACTTTATTGATGAAGGACTTGTCGGTAAGTAAGGTTCAGCCAAACAAGTATGTCATGAGGAAGTCTAATTATTATGATTAATGAATTTTGGCTTTTGCACATTGGCATTCATGAAACTTAAACTTTCCACTTAAGAGTCCACAGGCGGCTGGGAGGAAAGACTAGCTACGGTAAATATTTTATAGTTTAAAAAAAACCTTTAGAGCAAAAATAAATAAAATATTGCTTTGGTAGAAAGGCTTATATTTAGTCTAATCTTCTACACATAATTTCCTAACAGTTTATATTTTTCATGAGCATTACGGAATTTGAGCGAATAACTTTTATCTTAATTTCGAAAGGTTTTTGTTCAAGTTCCAGAGTCCAAAGACAAATATAAAATATTTGTTGAAATTAACTTCCCATAATTATAAAATAAGTCACATTTATTGAAGCAGTATTTGATTTATTTTGTCTAAATATTATTTGCAGAAAAAAATTACCTATAATAAATACGAAACTTAGCTAACTTTTCCTTTACTTCCATCTTGAAGTCGTAGTTCTATTTTTAATTAATGTTAGAGAATTACTTATAATTTTATAGTGATCGCTTGCAAATGGAAGAGTAAATGTAGGCCTATATTAAAACTTGGGGGCTAAGATATTTATGTTTATGCAAACTTAACTCTCAAACATAGCTCATTATACTGTCTAAGAGACAAGTTAAATTCTATATCGAATCAAGTCCTTACATTCCATATTAGAAAATAAATCTTCTGTTTGTTGGTGTTCACAAACTTTACGTGTTTTCCAGGATTTTTTTTTAAACATTTCATATTATTTTTAAATATACATAACTGATCTACACATTACATGGGACTGGTACTGAATTTAGCAAATTGATACTATCTTTAAAATGTTGAATTTAACATCAAAACACTCGCCTAAGAGAGCTCATCAAATGCCATAAAAATAATTGTTATATTTTAAATGCAAGCAGTTTAAAAAGAAATCCATTATCTACAAATTTTTTTTAATTCGTCGAAAATATCATATAGGTAGGCCTACTACTATAATTTTGTGATTTGATGGGGTTTTTTTAAATGTGGCACCACTTATAAGGAATGGTATGTTTAGTTACTAAGTATAACCTAATGCTTGGTGTTAATTTTAAAGTGCCAAATAATTTCTAAATTGTCAAATTGGTAAAAGTTGCTGTATACCTACAATGTCTTAGGTACGTATAAAGAATATAAAACATTAAAATATGTATTATGTTAGGTCAAAATTCGTCATTAGTTCAAATGTATACATCTATACACATATAGAAGGACTAACGTGAAACATCACTTTTAAATTTTCCATGTGAAATAAGGCTAATAAAGAGACTCACCATGTTTGGCCGGTAGGGAAATAATGAAGTAAGTGAGAGAGTAGAGGGAGACGGAGTGTTAGGATGTTAGAAGGAGAAATACAAAGCGAGATAGATAGAAAGAGAGGGTGTGTGTGTGTGTGTTCCTATGTAGAAAGCTCTTCACCACATGGAAGTGTTGAGTGAAGTTTGCTGGCTGCTGCCTCTCGCTACCCTTCCAAACAAATCAGTGCTCACCAGTGCAGTCATTCATCCCTGAGTGACCACAAGTACTAGCCCTCCCCCCTTATTTCCATCTCATCCCCCTCCTCCTCCCAAAATATCCCTCACCCACGTTTGGTTTGAGATACCAGACTAGGTAGCTTCATGCACGGTACATCTAATAGAAACTTCAGAATATAGGGATACGCATTAGCCTGGTTTAATCAAAGCGCTCTTCAGTTTAGACATTTACAAAAATAAAACATATTTATCATATTATTAAAATTAAATTATTTAAAAATGTAATCAAATAATTTATAAAAAATTACTAAGCTTAATCAGAAGAGTTCTTTTATCACACTGAATGTTTCTAGATATTTTATTTATTTCTTTAATCGTGTTAACTCGTTGGTTACATTTGTAAATTAAAACTAACATGGTAGGGATGAATAAGGTAGCATATAGAGGAAATGTACACAGATTATTGTGGAGGGTAAGCGGGTAAAACATTTATCAAAACAAATCCTCATTATACCCGGCTGAAATTCAATCCTCCTTGTCACTGAAAAACCAGGTGATCAATGCCCCTGCACCAGAGGTGACCAGCGTATGTTTCTCTATGACGTCGTTTAAGCCATTGTTCTGCATAGACAATACAATTAGATATCACGCATGTTATTTTGTGAACGTCTCAGTCAGTGAGAAAGTATTAATCACTGTTAAGCCACACGGCTTACAATACAATGGTATGTGCCTTTTCCTGGCACTACTTCGCCATCCTGTTTAAGATTATACCTTTTGCCCTTCACAAACAATCGGCCATTATCATGTCGGTAAGAAAGAGGGGAAATATAACTACGAAACTACTTATCTCAGAGTAAATAGGAAAGTTCGTTGCTAGTTCTCAAGTATCTTAATATATTTTGTTATGAGCCTATCAACCAATTTCTGTATTTGTTTGAGGAATGAAAAGTATATAGCCCTTTATAATCCAGTCTAAACTTATAGCCCTGCAAATATTCTTAAAAATTCTTTGAAAATGAGCTAATGCTACAGTTTCCCACATTTGTTTCTATTCATAAAATTCAAACAATAGAGTTATTAAGGAAAAAGTTCCCTGTTAGAGTCGTTCGGCTTTATTTTGGTGTGAACTATATTTTGAAATAACGCATAATTAAATATTGCTTTAGAGCTGAATGTCTGCGCTGTCTTATTTCTCTCTTAACAAGGCAGCTCCTTATGGCCCAATCACACAGAGTGCTACGATAGCTATGTACGCTATGTTGTCTATGCGGGCGAAAAATAGCTTCCTTTATTTACAATGCATGTGGCCACACATAGCTATGCACGCTATGTTCACTATTCGGGCGAAATAATAGCTTAGTTTTTAACAACACAATTGGCCACACAGAGCTGTCTACGCTATGCACGGTATGTTCACTATCTTAGCTACGTCTCGGTGTGTTTGATTCTCAGCTATATTTTAAAATCGTCGTTGATGATGCCGACGAACAATCTCAGTAGCCCCACCTTGGTATCCAGCCACATGCTGCCAGCAGTATTAGTGTGAAAGAATATGACGTTTCTGGAGCAGTTAATTGAAGAGTTAAGGAATAAAACATGCCTGTGGAATATAACTATTGAAGAATACCGGAACCTGAACATACGAGATTATGACGAAATTCACCAAACTGTTATTTTCATGTTAACTTCATGTACCCATTTTATTTTACGTTTATTAACAATGAAAGTAACAACAGAGCCCCAGCGTCACTATCATCACTCTCCCAGGGCAAACTACCTTCCAACATCTTGGAGGAGACTGAAAAGTTTCGTACAAATTGCAAGTTTCAGTGTGGCCACTCGATGTAGCAAACATAGCGAGTATAGCGTACTGTACATAGCGTAGCACTCTGTGTGGCCTAAGCGTCAAGCTGGTTGCAGCCAAGGACTGCTTGCGGGCGTAGCGTCACTAGATTAGAGTACATGTTGTTTCAATAGTAAAAACTAGTAAACACTCAAATAATCACATACAGTAAAATCAACCCAAAACTATTTTCAAAACAGTCAGTTCTGTCTATAAGAAATAGCATTCTGATCAATCATCACAGTTAAGTCTTAAAATACATTTTTAACACATATTTTATTATGAGGTATTCTACTTTAGTGACTGCAGTAATTGGTTTAAATAAGAATGTCGTAGGTAGCAATAATATAAACTTTTTTAAATAAAATAAATAAATAGCTCACTATACATAAAATAAAAATTTATGAAATTTAGTAAGATTTTTAATTTCATACAGCAAGCCAAATTTTTTTCAAACCTTGGCTCGTAGCAGCTAAATCATTGCTAAGTTTAGAAGGGTGTAATATACTTTTCTATATTATAACAAAATATGTTAAGTAGACTTATCTTGTGGCGTATACTGTTGCCATTTATTAAAAAAATAAAAAAAATTATGTAGTTCACTTTGTATGTAAGTCACGTCAACTAAACTTTCTATAACTCTTACCATCCCCCCTTTCCCCTTTCTAACTTCCTCCAGGCGTCATCTGGGCCTGTCCTCAGAAGTCAATGTGTTTACTGTGACTTGCAGTAGCCCAAGAAACATTTTAGAAATTAATTAAGAGCTATATACATTTTTTTTATTTCGTACGTGATTTGAAACTAAACGCTCTTTTGAGGCTTGGTTGTATTTTGTATGCGTTTTAGTTCTTTTAGTACTCACTCCTTGAATGCACCCCCCTCTTCCCTCTCAAGTCCTTAACAAGTTCCTTCCCCTTAACTTTCTTTGAAACACTGTCAACCCCTATATCCTTCATCTGCGACAAGCGCCTATTGCTGATTCCGGATCCGTACAGTTTTGAAAGAGCTACGGTTCTAGAATGTTTTCGTTGGGAAATGGGAAGGGGGAAGGGGGCTGTTCGTCACGTGTTTTTTTTATCCCTCCTCACACCTCTTTCCTTTCGTACTCTTCCAGATAAAAAAAGGGGGGAGGGGGGCGCGGTCCTAAGAAAGAAAGGGATAAAATATCTTAGAGATTCTGAGTCATCAAGACATCTAAACGACATTCCCCTTTGGGTAAAAACGTTGGTTGAATGACAAGCATCTTTATAGTGAATGGGAAGGGGGGAAATATCGTTACTTTCCATTTTATAAATAAAATATGTGGCTTATGTAATTTTGCATGCATACATCGTGAACTATTAAGTCTAGCACAATATGTGTTGTTTCGGATGTATTCATATGTGCACGTTTACCACATTTGTTTGTAAAATATGTATTTTATATATAAACTATTCTCTTCTTGCTCGTATATCTGAAAAAAACCTCTTGTGAAAGTGCATCACGGACATGATTATTGTGTTTAGTTTCGATCATTAAAATAGTAAGTTTCTTTTTAGGATTTTAGGATTTATTGTCCCATGGAACAAAATATTCTTATTTATATGCTCGTGTGTAGGTATTGGTTATCACTATATATTTTTGCCACCACGTCTTACCACCCACTATGGTTATACGCTTAATTACTAATTACTTTAAAATACTAGGGATTAGGAAGGTTTAGTTAAAATAAATGCACCCGCACTTGCGGGGAGATAGCGTGAGAGGAACAACCACCCTCAGTGCACCCAACTGGGATTGAACCCTGATCTCCCCGTCTTCAGCAGTATGATCTATAGTGATAGTAGCGCCCTAGACCATGTGCCCACTGAATCTGGTATCAGTACTTTAAAAGCTCGTTTCATCCCATAACTAGCAAGTTAATTAAATTGATAATAGTTATAAAAAAAACTTCTAAAAATAATGTGGTATCCTGCAGTCTGCATTAGAATGCTAGGAGATTTAGATGGGTAGTATTATTTTATCATATGTTTAAATAAATTTCAATAAAAAATTAAAATAATAATCTTTTAATTAATAAAACGATTTATCTGATCCTGAATTCTTTGTTGTTCAGTGAAGAATTTACGTACATTAAGCACTTTGATGAGATTTCTGGTTTGCGCTTGAGCTTTTATAGAAAATCCCGGTTAGTCAAATGTGGATTGGGCTTTAAGGCTATTTGACGTAGAAAAATAATCTTTAAGATTGTGTACAAACATGTGAAGGTTATAGGAGATAGGGGTGGGGGTAGAGTAGTATTACACATTTTCCCGGGACAACAACTTGTACATCTCAAACCTCATAAGGACTCCAGCCATTTATTTTTAAAATTAATTTAAATATTATATATACCTCTTCTAGCCATAATATAAAGTTCATTAGAAAGGTCTCATGATTGTCTAACAAAGGGCTGTACTAATTCGAGTTAAAAATGGAATTTCCCTCTGTACTCCTCATTTATGTCTGAAGAGAGGATTGAACTCACCATTAGAGGGAAAAACCAACTTTAGTAAACTTACTCGGGGACAAATTAACAACTTCAAGCAGTTGCGGATAATAGGGAGGGATGGGTGCGGGATGATAGACCCACTTCCATTTCATAGAAAAAATAATCAAAAATATTAAAACCAAACCGTAAATTTATTAAACAATGATTAACTTTAACATCTCCCTTGTACTATATCTTACATGCCTTAATCAATAACTCTTTAAACTTAGCTATAAATGGCTTCTGTGGCCGCATGGTCTAGGACGCTACTCTCGCAGTAGACTAGACTGCTGATGATGGGGAGGTCAAGGTTCGAATTTTGGTCGGGTGTACTGATGGTGGCATTACCTAAATAGTTTTTAACTATCCCTTCATGTAAATACGAGTACACTTTTATTTTCTCGCTATCTTACAGGTAGAGAAAGAATTGTGATCATAACAAAAATTGAACTCGATATTTTGATGAATGTCGACGTTTCAAGACTCCCCAAACCCGAAAAAGTGGTTTTTGAGTTTCCATCTGGCTGTCTGTCTGTACCTTTAACTAGAGCCTAAACTATTTTACCGATCAGACTGAAACTTGGTATCCAGGGTTTTTATAGGGTTGCCCCAAGGGGTTAAGGAATTGGATATCTAACCCTAAAATTAAAGGTAGTTTACTAAAGTAAAAAAAAGAGAGAAAAGTCGATTTTCTCAAAAATAGCTCTAATGATTTTGTTTAAATTTAATTTATAAACACCCGCCTCGGTGGCGTAGTTTGGGAAGATCTAAGATCGAATCTTGGTCGGGTGAACTGCGGGTGGTTTTTCCTAAATGGTTTTCCACTCTCACTCCACACAAATGCGGGTTAATTTCCTCCCTCAAATTCAACTTTCCAAATTCCTAATCCATTAGCGTAATTAGTACTTAAAGTGTATAGCCCGAACGGGTAGTAAGACGCGGTGCTAAAAATATAATTTAAAAAAATTTAAAAATTTCTAAATATCTATATATATTACAAAAAAAAATGGCTGATTTCAATATTTTGGCAAAATAACTTTAAGAGCTCCACTCTGACGCATAAATTACCTTTTTTTATAATATATACCAGTAGTGGTATTGCCCTGTCATCCCGTCTTCCTATTGGCCGGATTTGGTCACGTGACCACGACTCCTGCTCTCTGATTGGCTGTTGGTTTTCGCCCTCCCCTCCCGCCCGTCTTGTCCGCCTCCTGCCCCCCTCCTCTTGGTCTCATTTCCCAGGTAGAGATTACGTCACCCCTTACAGCACTCGCCTACCAACCCAGGACATGTTGGTTCTTGATGATTAATTATTAATGATTGAAAATTAATTATTGTTAATTAATTAATCGGTAGGATAGAGGTGTTGGAGTTTTTATTAATTGATTAGGGCGTTGTAGTTTATTTGGGGGAAGCATACAGTCCGTAACGTTTCGGCATGAACCTAGTGCTATGGTGGTCTTATGTAGAATAAACATTGGCTCCCCCCTCACAAGACTCTACTGGTCTACCCCGCATGAACCTCGCGCTATGGCTGTCGGTGGTAGAGTGTTATAAATGGTTCCCCTGCCTTGAGTACCCTTCTCCTTAGAGGTATGTGTCACAACCATGGCGCCAGTCTGGCGGGTCGACAAGACAAGTCAGGAAATGAATAGATCGTGACCATGGCAGCCTGGGTTTTCCCTGGTGCCAATATGTCGGCCCTATGAGACGAGTTGAGACAAGACTAGATATTGCGGTCATTGACCGGGGCAACGGGTTTTCCCTGGTGCCAGGTTGGCAGGCAGACAAGACAAGTTGGGACTCGTAAGGGACGATCAGTATATAAAACACAGATATTACAAAAATATATATTTATTAAACATCACAATTATACATTTTTACAGGAATGTTTCATATATTCGTTCATACGTTTCTCTACAGTTTCTCTTAGATGCGTTAGTAAAATTGTTTTTAGTTCACAATCCAGCATGTAATAGTCCAAACGATGACTTGACGTGTATAGTAGATAGCACTTTTAAGATCCAAGTTTTTGACGTGCGTTTCCACCGTAGGTTGTTCTAGGTCGACGATATCCGCTGATTCTGTTAGCGTGTCCCATACATCCACGACGAGTGTGTCGATCAAATCATTGCAATAGCTTGCGACAGGTCTCGACCACATGTCCCGTCAGTCGACGGCGACGTCGATGAGGTCCCACACCTCACAAAGACGCGCCCAGATAGGTGCTAGATAGGCGACCCGTTTGAGTCCGGCATCTTGTTTCTCGTTGATGACGACCATACGGTCACCGCACATGCGTCTCAGAGAGATTTCTTGATTATTCAGACTAAACTTTTGAGGCGGTTGCGTGTTGGTGAAATTTTTTTATATGACCGACTTGTAGCTGGCCAGTTCTTAACACTCTGTACGGTTAAACACCACGCAGTTCCCTCCTCACTTTACCTAGCTGGACATAGGGCGTAAAGTTGTTCTTGACGCTCATACCAACGATGACCCTCTTGGCGTCGACTCCACCCAGCGGGAACAATGTGTTGAAAATACTAGTGACGGCGAGCGGCTTCACCGACATTGCTTTGCTGCCGCCAACGTCTTGACCTTCCATGCTGTTTAGCGGTTATGGCAGGCACACCGTCGGGAAACCCCTTTTATAGGCACACGCGACTTGGACATGGACTCTTGAAGGGCATCATGCCCCTACAGTCTTGAAAATGTGTTGTAATATCTCACCACTTTAGCGTCGTTGGCTGTATGATTGGTGTGCGAAAATAGGTTTTGTAAAGTTTTCATCAGGATATTCTGGGTGAGATAGAGAAGGCACATGAGACAGTAATGGCCGCAAACGTCTGAGGCGATGCTTTGAAGTTGTAGCGTGCTATGAGACGTGCGAAAAGAGTTTTCGCGTATAAATGCCAGATGTGATTTTTTACGAGTTGGAAAACCATAACTGTCAAAGTATTCTCCCACGCCGTTCTTGTCGATAAAGATGGCGACCCAATGCGTCCCAGGATTGGTGTGTGGATTGATGTTGATGACTAAAGCGGCAGGTCGAGCTATTCTTGCGGGTAGTTGATCAGCAGGCAAACACCCGACCGTACAGAACGGAACAACGGGCTTGTTTTCAGTATACGTCTTATGGTGTGCGTGTCCATTTTCAATCATCCAATCTCGAAGTCCCCAGACGATAGATGCCGAACAGAAATTACATCCAGAACTATGTGCCATACATATGGTGCGGCCCAATTTAAGTGTTTTCAGTGAAGAAGAACCTCTGTCGTACAGATCTACGATGGGTGTAGACGTGTATTTGACTGGAAATTTTTCTTTTCCACCCTCTTGACGTAAGCGGTTTTTGCACCTGTTGTAGCACGGGAGATAAGGGTTTCGAGCAGGCTGTAATCCACAACACCGCTATCCCAGGTGATACCGTGCAGATGGTTGACGATATAGTAGGCTTTCTTTCTGGCATCGGTGGAAAGTTCCTTGATAGCATATGGGGGTTTTAACACCCAATGTTGAAGTAATGTGCCGCATACAGATAAACAACTCAGTTCCTTGACGATTAACTCTTTGTTTTCGTCGATAAAGCTCTGGAAATCCACAAAGACGTCCATGGATTAAATGAAGGGGTAAGAAGCCATTTATATTAACTTCCATAATCAGTCACGACGTTTCTGTTCTTGTAAATGGTGATGATGTTGGAAAACTCCCCGTACACGATACAATAATTGACGATTTCGGTGAGAGCTCTGGTGAAGCTCACTTCGATGCTCAGAGAGCCGTGCCTCGTCAAATTCCAATACGATGTCATGTGGGCGGACAGATTAGGTGTGAGATCGAAATCCATGAAATGATATTCCTTGGGGAAGGCCTCTCGTTTTATGTCGCTACCTTCGTTCATTAAATGGATACCCGTTCCAGAAAACAGTGTGTGGTAAGAAATGACATAGTGTCCGTTTGAAAAATCGGGCTGTAACGGTTTTGACGGTACTTGTTCCCCGTCCACGTACAGTGATAAATGGTTCATGCCGTACATTTGAAAGTTGAACGGGTTCTTGGTGGCGTCTCCATTGAACGCTGCGTTTGACACAAATCCCACGATGCAGCGTTTGGGTAACTGTCCGGTGAATACGTTGTCCATTAATTTCCCTTGCACTCCCGTAGGAATAGTGAGTGTTTTTACTTCGAGGCGGGTAATGGGATACTTTGAGGGACTGACGCTTAATGCTTTGGCATGTGCCAGCAGTATAGAAGGTGCTACATTGACTTGTCGCACTAGAAGGCCCGCTTCAATGATGTGAACCTTAAAGTGAGGGAGTTCAAGGACCACCATAAGACTAAGCCCGTCTCTGGAACGGACCAACCTGACTCTGAGTTCGGTGCATTTCAAAAGGTATTTCTCTTGGTTAAACACGACACCATGTAGATACCCCAAAAGATCCACCGTCTTACCTTTTGTGGTGAGACTGCGACGGGCCTCAAATCCATTGTTGTTGGCGTTAGCCTCCTCAAAGTTTACGGAACTCTCTGCGAGCCACAGACCACAAGTCAAATGCGTTCTTTTGGCTTCAGTGATGTATTTGAGAAGCGTCTCAATGTACGTGTAATAGGAATACGTGTTTCTGGGAGGTGATACTAGTTTTTTGTTTAAAAACACATTCACCTGTGTGAATAGCGAATGCAACCAATTGTTGACTGGAGCTATCTGATCCACCTCTGTGAAAGTGCCACCGTCGGGTTTCATGATGGCCGCCCTGAGATAGAGCATAATCTGGGAAAGATCGATATAGAACTCGCCTCGTCCAGTAACGGTAAATTCGATGGGTGAATCATCAGTGAGGGAAGATTCAGGTTTATACTGGAGCCATTGCCCACTTTCAAGACTTGTTTGAGGGGGTGGCACGGAAAAGAGATCGAGTTCACTGCTGGCACACTCACGGGACTGGGGGTGTAGAAACGAAATTTTAACTGAAAATATCTTTAGCTTCTTTCTTGACCTTTTTACGTTGGTCAAAGACAAGACTGACGTCGTTGCTTCTTACGACGCCCTTTATAGCCTGAGCTGGTCATCAGCGTGTTGATCTTCAGTTGAGCCTTGCGTTTCAGTTTTTTTCAGCCACTCCGACACGTTGCCTTAGGGCCTCTTGATAAACACGTCGATGACGGTGAGCAAGTACACTGCACTGTCGTTGAATTTTCTGAGACTTCGCATATCGTTGAGATCGGCTTGCCAGAGATTGTCAATGTTTGACACCACGTACTTGTTGCGTGGACACTTTTTTATCACCGGTTTGTGTAGGGTATAATCGTCCTGGCACGAAGCCATCCACGTACTTTTTCGGGATCTTTCTTGGACGCCTTTATGAGTGATGCCACCCCTACAAACCCTGCAGGAATATAAGGGTCGTAGTAGATGTCAGCTAGACAGTTTATTAATCTCTGAATGGCAGCCACCTGTTTTCGTCCACCCTAATCAGTTTCTTCTTCTAAGGGATTTGCGCCAGTGTAAGTGGTTGTGGTATTGGCGTCGGATCTCGGATTTAAAATAAATTTTTTCGGAACGTTTATTTTTTGCAGAGCCTTGAGAAGCTCTCGCCACCCAGACGGTACACTGTGTCTTCTTGCTCTGACCAGATTGTTGACTAAATCCACAATATTGGATCCACGGATAGGCGTATCTTGAATACTCACTTCTACGTTTGATTCCCAAAAGATACGGCCTCGGAAATTATATGTTTTCGTAAAAGTTCAGCTTTTTTACGTGACTGTGCTGGTAGAGTATAAAGTACAGCTGGGATGGGAAGTACAGGCACTTCAGGGGTGGTGGTGGTGGTGGTGGTATTTTCAAGCGGTGGAGGTGCAGATATCGCTGTAGTACTTGTTGGTATAAAGTCTATTTAGACTTGTCGTCAAATTTTGAAGCGATGATTTTTTTCCATTTCCTTGTCCAACTCGAGACCACTAGATTTGTTGCTATTGCCACTTGTTGGTGGTGTTGCTCTTAACGATGTTATGTTTCCGGGGACATCAATATCATCTTTTTCGTGTGTTCCATTATTTACTTGTTGAATAAGGAACCGAGGACCACACTAATTAAAGGGTATAAAAGTAAGGGCAATAACGCTACTCTCTACTGAACGAAAAATGGTCTCTTCTTCTTCCAGCACTCTCCTTGTTTAACCAGATTGCGCAACACCTGCTTGTGAGCACGTAGCTTTGTCTTCTGCGCATTTTTCAATAGCACCCGCCCTTTTAAAGTGTTGTAGGCACACTCGCAAACAGAGTCAACTAGTTCCTTGTCGGCCGTTTTCAACAAAGCCACTTGTTGCTGCGGTTTCATGCGATACATCGCACGTAGGAGAGGGGCCTGCTTCAGCACTTTGGGACTCATGGTTATGAAATGATCTGTAATTGGGAAGTGTCGGTGTTTTTATAGCTTTTGCGAGGTTGATACACGCAGCAGCAAACACTTTTGCTGGTTTTATATCTGAACCATTCTGGTGTAACTTGTTTGAAATCTAACAATATATATAGCCATGAGGAGTACTAGTAGCATCAGTGTAAGCTTCTTGTAAAACACGGGGATTTTCAGGACATACTTGCTGTGCAAAGTGTTGAATCTAAGCTTTATCCATGGGATTTTTAAAAAGCACGATATAATGTTCGTTTAAGGAAATGTCTCTTTGGCCCTTGCCCTAATGGAATATATTTTGTGTAAGGTACATGACACTAATACTTTGATGGTGGCATTCTTTGGTGAAAAGATCGACGACCACTTTGTTGGCTTCAAGCATCAAGTTGTCCATGGTAATCAGCTGTGGAGAGTCATTACAGATGTCATCCATTTCAGGCAAAGACTTACATAATATGACGCGGGGATATGCCCCGTCTTGTTCTAATCCCGGTTGCTATAAAGCATAATACCAGTTGATTTTATCAAACTTAACGTCACACATTGTGTCCAAGTGATGGATAAAGTCTGTTACAAAATGTGACTTTCCACAGCCGGAAGGGCCGCTTATGATGGCCGAAAATGGGTGTTCAGCTTGTCCATAATGTTTGAGACTCAGCTTTTAAGCTATAAGAACTTGTATTTATAGGATAGGAGAGAGGTGCGGGTGTAGACGTTAAAACACAAACATAACAGTTTTTACAATATTTATTTACAATCATGAAACGTATACAAACAGTAAAAAGTATAGTGTGAATATATACAATTTATCTTTATTAGCACAAACATAACAGCATTTACAATGCTGAAAATTATGCTGGGAATATTTACAATATATGTATTTATACATAGGTGGGAATAGTGGCCCCGGTACTAAATTTGATATATACATAGATATGATTTCAATTTAAATTAATATATATATGCACCGTCTGTCACGGCGCATGAACATACAGGTTAATACAAGTAATGAGAACAAGAGGAGATTAGGATCAATGAAATTTAATGATACTGTATACTTCATAGAACAGATATTTGAACATATTGCACTTATATCTCAGTAAGCACTAAGTTAAATAACAATAAAGTAATGAAGTGTGGCAAACTTGCTTAAGTAATAGCCACAAGGGGACGAGAAGCGCCAAGACAATAACACACGCCAAAACGCGGTGTTACTCATTTTACTATTTACATGTCAAGTCGGCCTGGCAAGCAGACCAAGTGCGTACCCCAGGCAAGTTCTAGTTTAGCTATATTAGAGAGCCCTCGATGCTTAGATACCATCCTAATCAGTGTGCAAAAACAGTTACTCGGAAATATCTAGATCCACGGGCCAACCGAGGACGAGACGCGTCCCACTGGTTGAGCACCCGCTGGGTGAGCAGCACCATAAAAATCTAACAATGAACAAGTGACACTGCAGCCGAGCCTGAGGGGCAAGACGGCCCACTAGCAGTGTACTTGCAAAGTGAGAGTAGCAAAATAATAACAACACTATACCACGGGCCAATCATGAAAGGTATGAGCGGCCCACAGTTTAACTACCCAAATACAACATTGGGATAGGCCAGTGAACCTAATTAGGTACAAATCATCGGCCTCCATATAGCCTAAACTATCTCCTGCCTAGGCAAGCTATCCTAAATATACAACAATGGACACATCATGTGTGTCGCGGGATTCACCATCCCGGGCGCGAGAAGCGCGCTATACCGCAATTGTTGATTGCAGTCTGTTCTCCTGGCTCAGGAGACTCTACATTAAATCTTATATAACTAGCCTAATAGTAACATAACAACAGTGTCTCACAATAGACACGGATAGTATCCTATTATTATTATTCCCTACTAAATAAAACTTCCATCTATCCTCGCAGGACGTTGACTAACCCTAACATATTAATCTGGAGTCTACTCGTCATATCTCATCTTCGTAGTTGTAAAGTCCTTCGCCTTCCCCCGGTATAGAATATCCATTCCCCTAGGATAGTAAGACCACCGTCGACTAGATGATAGATTCTGACTAGAAGTGCGCGCTGATTCGGACTGCGTAGACGATGTTTCAGCGATCGTCTGCTGGCGCGTTCTGTGCTAGTTCCCAGCAGTCAGGCGAATATATAGTCGATAGGCCCGTACAAAGTGGAGGGGGAACCTCCCCACTCTTCTGAGCCAGGCAGGCCAACGGTTTTCTAGGAGCGGTCAGTTGGATGATGCTTGTGGCCGAAAGCGGAGTTATTCATTCCCAGCAGTGGTGACCGGTCACTTATCTTCTATGGTGTGTCATCGAATTGGGCATCAGGCTTACAGGACGAGTCGGCGAAGTGGTATGTAAATAAAGAGATATGTTATTAGCGAAGCATTTACATTAGTATGTTATGTTTAACCTTGATGATTTGCAGGAACTAGCCACACATACGTTCTCTTGCACGTTTTAACGGGGCTAACCCAGGTTTGCCCGTTACATATATATACAAACAGTTTATTATATTTGTCTAGAAAGAAAATAAGTATATATATATTCAAAGAGCATATTATATTTGACTAGATTTGAAATAAATATATATACAAACAGTTTATGATACTTGACTAGAATTAAAATATATACTATCAATTAATTGACTAGAAAAAACCCAGGTAGGAGGAGGATTGTAATGGCAAATAAAAAAATAAGAAAGTAGCCCGGGTGCATAAAATAAATAAAAAATAATCTTGTTTTCATGAAAAAAATATGAAAAAAAACTCAAATCTTTGAAAAATGGTATGTCAGTGGAACTGTCTAGAGTGAAAGAAAAAAAGATGACTATTCAGCCAGTCTAAATGATGACAAAAGATGGTGGTAGCATCCAGAAACTGGTTCTGTTAGCGCGCGCCTCTTCCATAGGCAAGCGGGTATTTTAGTTAATGTTTATTTTTTTGTTTGTTTTGCTTATTTTTGAACTATGTATGATTGCTTTGCACTAGTATACTAATGAAGTTGTCAAGTAATATTTTGTGTTTACGGGGAGTTTTGTGCTTTGGAGGGTGATGTTTTTCCCCCCTCCTCCTAGGCAACGTTTTAATTATTATTAGCAGAACGTATTACTACTCGTTCGGGCTATACACACTTACTCTAATGTGCAATGGTAGGGTGAGTGGGGGACCTACAGTTTAACGTGAGGATCCAAACCACAGTGGAGGATTGGCATTCACAAGTCTTGTCAGACGGGAAGGAAGGGGTTTGGCAATAAGATAAATCGTTGCCAGGACCGATGATTGAACCCCCGAAACCCCCTAGCACAGAAGTCATTTGAAAACCAGTTTGGGACGTCTGTCACAAAAAAAGTGTCATTGACTGAGTAATCATAAATAAAAAAACAACTTTCGGTACTAATAATTATATTGCTTTTTTAGCAAGAGAGAGAGAGGGAGAGATAAGTTTTTGGATTTTTTTTCAAACGTCCCGGGTTTGAATCCTGTGTCAATCAGTTAGCGGAACATTTCCGTTTTGGAAGCATGACTGGCCTCGATGAACTCATGAGGTTGAGAGTTGTAGAACGGGATCACTAAAGATAATGGGAGGAGAGGGGGGATGTAGTACCAGGCAGCGACCGCACGGCTCTCAGGGGTTGAAACTGTAAGTGTGTCGCTACCTATTTCTGTCAATACAAGGCAACGGCTCCTCAATGTGTAGAGGTTAATGACTAGCTCGTTAATGACCGGGGCGATTCCTGTGTCCAACAATAAATGGCTGGCAGTCAGAGGAGGGGGAGGGAATACGGTTGGCCATCAGTCGATACGCTGCTGTAGATGAAATAGGTTCATATCCCGGTTACTGTGAGTCATGGCAGGCCGCATGAATAAACTACAAAACCCTAATCAATGAATAAAACTCCAACACCTCTATCCTACCAATTAATTAATTAACAATAATCAATTAACAATAATCAATTAACAATAATTAATAATTAATCATCAAGAACCAAAATGCCCTGGGTTGGTAGGCGAGGGGGTGGTAGGCGAGTGCTGTAGGGGAGGATGTAATCAGCACCTGGAAAATGAGATCAGGGGGAGTAGGGCTCATGAGGAGAACGAGAGGGGCGGGAGGGGAGGGGCAAAACCAACAGCCAATCAGAGAGCGGGAGGCGTGGTCACGTGGCCAAATCCGGCCAATAGGAAGACGGGGACGACAGGGCAATACTACTACTTATACCCCAAACTATTTTAAATATAAAATTACATATCATTACAAATATGTAGGCCTATTTATAATACCAATATTTTATTAGAAGCATATTTTCATTCGATATGTATATATATATTTTAACTTTTCAAACACAAAAGGTAAAGTATTACGACCGTAGAAAGAAATTAACCTGAAATGTTGATGGATGTCGACGTCTCATGACCCACCGAACTCTAAAAAGTTGTCTTTACAATGCCGTCTGTCTGTGTGTCTGTTTAAACTTAAAATTAAGAGTATTTTGAGAAAGGGCAAAAAGAGAAAAATATCGATTTTCTCAAAATCGGCTCTAACAATTTTGGTTAAAATTCATATCTGGGCGTTGGATAAGATTATAAATTAACTGGCAAATTTTTATTTTCCCATGAAAATGAATTTTGGGTACTTTACAGAAACAGAAACTTCCGTACCTCCGCAACTATTTGAGATACTAAATAACATAATAATTGCAAAATTGTAAAACCATTAAAAATAAAAAATAAATTATATGAAATATATTTTTATAAGACCAACAGTCTGAGATATTTTATAAATATATTAATGCAGTTTTGTAAGCTTTAGTTGTAAAGAGATGGTACTTAAGTCTTAACAAAATAATTCTCCAATGCCATAGAGTTATTAAATATAAGTAAGTCTCTCAAAAGGTTTATGTTAGCAATGCGATGGTACGAAGATTTGCAAAACCTAATAAAATGTTGAACATTTTAACCGGAAGTTGAAATATTATCACGAAGTATTGACCCTTGTGGACCCAACATTGATACGATGCAAACATAAAAATGAGGACATTAATTCTTTAAAAATAAAATTATAAAATTTATAACCGGACTCAAAAGAAAAAAGTTTTACAAAAGTATAGTGCAATCTATGTTTGGGTTTGCTAGTGTGAATTATTTGGTTTCACATATATTACGAGTTTTGTGTATATATCTCCATTTTTAAACAATAGAGCGAGAAAGTCCATGAGGAGTTCCATACCATTTATTTTTTATATAACCTTTCTAGTCCCTATAACCATTAGCGTAATTAGTACATAAGTGTATAGCCCAAAAGCGTAGTAAGACGCGGTGCTTAAAAAAATAGCTTTAATGTACATAAAAACAACTGGCTTGCATGTAAAACTCTTGAGTTATATGATTATTATGTTTTGTATGACAACCCATTATTTGTATTATTTTTTTTTCTATTGATACCTACTAAAACAATTTAGGTCTATGCACGTTATTAAATAATTTTAGCTAAGATCATTTTTATAAACTAGAAATATTATTATTATTATTATTTAATTATAATAAATTAAAATCTTTATTATTTAAAATCATTAAATCTATACTTGAAAGAGCCTTATGGAAATTAATCGCCCCCCCTCGACAACATGTCCTAGATCCGCCCTTGGGTTTAAGTAAGGAATACTTTTACCTTGATCTTCTTAGGAATAGGAACTTTAAGCATTCTTTATAAAATAAAAACACATTTTGTTAAGTCGACATTGATAAATTTTACTACATAATAAGTGTTATTTCATGGGTTTTAAATCTGTAGCTTAGGTAAATAATGACAGCTGTGGATCATATGGATTTACGTATGAATATGTTAAACTATATTAAGTAAATTTTAATCTGTAAGATATATCTATTCGTAGCTATCTTTAAGGTATAGAGGTCAGAGCCCTTGGTTCCTGAAATACAAATCCATGATTCGATTCCCGGTTGATTACGGGGGATTTTTCTCGAAAGTGGAATACTTTCCATGGCCTGCATAATTTGATAAATTAGGCTTCATTTAGGTCAAGATCTTAATTGGCTCCACTAGATCATATTTTTAGTATATTCATCATTATCTTATCGGGCTATGGAATGGGCCTCCACAGAAAAAAATATACAATTAGTGCATTCAAGCGTCCTCATGGGTAACGTTAAACAAGTGCTGAATAATCTTTCCACCAACTGGGGTACGTGATATGTTCACTGAATTTAAGGAATATTTTAGTAGCAATCATATTTAAATATTTAGCACTGTCAATATCAACAATATTGTTCCTTTAAAAAAATAAATTTAGACCCAAACTATAGTAAAAAATATATCGTTTAAATATCCCCCTTTCCCATAATTTGTACAATCTTCGCCAATGTAACATATGGGCTTGTATAAAATCAATATCGCAATGGAATGGAGCTTAACTATGAAACTAGTTTAATCAAAATATTAGATACCTTAAAATCAAACAAATTTAAATAGAATTTATGGGATTTCATTCTTGTTGATTAAAAAACCAACTCATCATAGTAAAATTAATCCTAATGGATTTATAATATTTATTGATATAATGTATACAATATAACATTTATATGCAAAAGACCTTTCCATATAATATGTAACAGGAATAGTTTCAAGATATGAATACCACTAATTATGTTACAGGATCACCATGACGTTTTATCCTTGTTTTGTTTTATTGTTACTTAGCAATATGATTATAATAGGTGTTCTGTATTACGACATGTCCATTATTTTTGTCAGTAATATTAGACCACCAATGCAACCTCTCATTTGTCTCCTCCTTGAGCACCCTACATTTTCTAATTTCCTTCAAATCATCCAATATTTGAATCCTCCTCCATCTTCATAAGCTCCTCTTCCCCTCAAAATTTCCTTCTATGATGCAACGCAGAAGACAGATCCTCTTAAGAATGTGTCCGATCCTGTGTGCTTTGTACTTAAGAATCACGTACAAAATTATTCTATTCTCACCACTCTTCTTAAAACTTCTTCTTTGTTACCCTGTTTGTACACATGATCTTCTCAAGTCTTCTCGAGAACCACATTTCAAAGTTATCAAAGTATATCTTCTCTTTCTTTCTAAGAGTCCGAATTTCTGCGTCATACAGCGTGATTCTTCAAATGTATCATTTCAACTAGTTTCTTCCCCAGTTACAAATTCAACTTGCTGGTCAGCAGTAACCTCTTCTTGTTGAAAACTTTCTTGGAAATGGAGATTCTTGACCTAATTTCCTTGATACAGTAGGTATCCTTTGTCAGCAGACTTCCCAATTATTTGAACTTCTCTATGTTTTCCAACTAGTGTTAGCCAATTTTGATTTTCAGATGCTCTTCATTTTTGAAATCACCTCAATTTTGATATCTTAATGTCTATCTCATAACATATATTCTCCCTATCTTCATCATTCGGCCCATAATTTCCTGCAACTCTTCTTTATTTCTGGCCAGCAATGCTAGATCTTCTGCATACTTTATTGTGTTGATGACGCATCCTTCCATCCTGAAATTGTCACGTCTCTCTCGGGCTTCCCTGACCAGCCAATTGCCATACAATATAATTGTATTATAATAAAAGTGCATACTTCTTTTTTTTCAAATGCTGAGCATTCAAATTTTAACCAAAGTCTAGAAATCTAAAGTTTTAGAGGGGTTTTTTAACAAATTTTATGTACCGACTATTTAACCTTACTTTATAATATTTGTTTTTAGTAATTATTTGTAGTGTGCAATACATTCATATGAAAATTCCTAGAGTTTTGATAGATTAAATTTTTGTCAACATTATGCAAATTTGTATTTTTTATCCCTGAATTTTACTACACATTCTGATTAGATGAATTTTGCATTATTATATAATATGAGCCCAGTTTAAATATTGTTGATTTTCAAACATAATTTTGTTTTGATGGGTTTATAAATAAGTAAGGTAAATATCATTAACAATTACAATTTTAACAAATTTACATTATTTTATCTAGTACTACGTTAAATAAAAAGACCCATTCCACTCTAGTCTAGTGCCGCACTTGAGGCGTATTAAGTCTGACTATGAAACTGGCCTCAAGATTTCTGTTTCAAATGTGCATGCCATCCACACAGAGTCTTTTGTTCAATCACGACCGTCACTGCCCCAATTAAGCGGTAAGTTGACCCAAACAAGCGAGAAACAATAAGGCTAATTACTTGTTTAGTTTCTGCTGTTTAAATTTTGTGCAAAATAAAATGCTGACCCTAATTACTGGCGTTCCAACTAACCGGAATCCACTGTATTAGAGTAAAACATTTTTATAACAGCTCAGACATGAATTTTATCTGTTGCAAGGGCTCCTTCAATACAAAATGTTTAGGAACAACTACCTTAGACCATGTGACCACGAGTGAGGGTAGTAGATATACTCAGTTTATTTCTTGTGACAATACAATATTTAATAATTTTTTAAACCTTAGGTACACATTTATTATGGTATTTTGTTTAAGATAATCAAATGAATAGTTGGAGGGATTAAAATAAATATTTAATTACTTTCAACTTCCATAATACGATTAAAACATTGGTTAACATTTTCAAATGACGAAAAATATAATTATATATTTTAATCTTATTTAGCAGCAACCGTTTAACTTCTACAAATGTTGATGGTGAATGTATTGAACATACATGTACCATACGTGACATATTCATACATCCAAATAAAACCGATCGGACACTTTCCATTACTTTCTGTCTTCTCCTATTATGAATCTACGCATATCTAGGGCTTAGCCAATCATTGGAACACACACGTACACATATGTTGCTGCCGCCCATCAGTAAAACACACAACTCCCCACACCCTCTTTCCTTCCACCAACCCTTCCCCACTCTTCCCATTCCCCACGGCTCTCGTATAAATGTTTTTACATACGAGTGACTGCGCCGATGAAAAAGCAATGTATTTCATCCTATATGCAGTTCCCCCACGGTCTGGTGAACATTGGCTACATCGTCACATGAGCTCCCTTCACCCCTCCCCCATTTCCCCTTCCACTACAACCCTTTCTCTTTCCAATAGTATAACACTTAATCTAGCTGCCTTTATGTATATATAGAGTTGAATTGAAAAAAAAAAATGTATTCCTATATCAAGTTTACTGATATAAAATACTCTTGTCAAGCATATTCAACTTTGGCCTTTAAAGCGATACAAAAAGATCTAGTTTTTAAAAAGTTTGATCTTTTTATAATAAAATAACGTAATCTAAGATTTATTAATATTACTGCAAGCTTTGTAAAATTGTTATATATCATATTTAATTTAAAATTAAAGGCACTTTGATAGCAGTTGTATAGTCTACTGTGTGACGTAGTTTGTTTTCATTTCATTCGTCCAAATTATTCTGATTAATTATATGAATAAAAATGTTTTAAAGAGTTGTTTTATTTTATATCTATACCATATAACTAGGTCCAAGTACAAATAATTGTATAGAGTAGCCTACACATCTCAAAATATAGTATTGATAAACCTGTAACAAATAATTTAATTTGGCACTAGATAACTCATTACACTCAATAATTTGATTGCTTGTTTATTTCGTGACCAGTTTGTAATTGATAATTTTAGAAGTTAGTCCATTTTTTTAGATAATGCACCTACGTTAATGAAGTACTTGTCAGTACATCCACATTCAATATTCTCTTTAGTTTTCAAGCCACTTGTGACTTGGTTGCGAGATCCATCCTCTAATTATGATACGAGAGAAAATATTTCAAACAAGTCGGGTGCTAAGAATAGACACACACTGTTGCATACTGAGAAGCCAATTTTTTAACTGTTCAAAATCTCATCATTTTACATTATAAGATGTTTTGAACAATAAAATATTTTAATAAGATACGGAGTAAAGAGAGAATGGGAAATTGCCACCTAGTGGCTAGTGCATCCCAAACAGTTTAAACATTTGTAATTAATATGTTTAACAATATAATTATTTTAATTATGTTTTTCTTTGCATTTCAATTAATCTGTTAATCTGTTTTGGTGATCGAATGGTATAAGAGAGTAGTATTCAACCTGGGGTACGCAATTACATATTAGGGGGTAAGTGATATTTAAAATAATTATATTATATATTATGCATATTATTGAAAGGAAGTAAAATCCTTATTGTTCATGAGGGGTAAAGACTCCTTCTTTCTACGCACTTGATAACGTGTATCGTATATTATGCACCAAAAACTTTTGGGGTACCAATTTGGATATAAAGTATATCTGTGTGTACACAAATAAAAAAAATCGAAATACACTGGTCTAAGGCCCCTCTCCTGCGATAAAATGGATTTCCGGTCCAGTTGGAAGTACTTAGGGTTGGTATTTTCATACTGTTTTCCCCACCCCTTCTCTGAAAATGTGTTTATTGTCCCTGTGCAGCCCCCCTTTCCTATCTTAGGGTGAGGATGACTGGAAAATAAGGCGAAATGGCCTAGTTTTAATAACATATCTTTATTTGTCATAAACAATAAAAAGGTACACATTATAGAATATAAACAAACATCGAGCGTGAAGCACGTCTTCCTTCCTAATAAGAAATAGTTTCATTTAGATTACGGAGACCATAACTCAACAATGCAATAATGCAACAATGCAACAAAGCAACCATGCGTGATGAACATAACTAAATATATCAGTCAAAAATCCTACCTGACTTATAACAAAGTCTATGGTCCTCGCTTCGAAGAACATCCAATCCAATGAGGTGATCTTTAAAGTTTATGATATTCAAAGGTCCCGCGTAACACACAGGCGTTAAGCGCTCATAATCCCCAACAAATATCATAACGTTATACAATAATAACGAGCAATAGTGGAAAAAGTCCCAATCTATCCTATTAGTGTCCTGTCTCCTAATATAATGTAATCTACCCAGACGATAGCTAATCCTAAACATACTCATACATAAACACTCGATGGGAACAAAGCCCAAGACGCAGAGTTCTACTCTGCGTATTCTATTGAATGTAAATATACCAATAAGGCCAACAGGCGCAATAAATAGGGCTGGAGCCCAAAAAGACGGCAGAAAGGCGACGACATTTAGATAGCTGCGAGAAGCGCATGACGTAGTATGTTTACATATTCAAACTAAGATTAGGTGAGCCAAACAATAATTTAGAAAGTTTTCCCCCATTACGCTGAAATATAATTTTGATACAGACAATAATATTAATCCCCTGCCCTACGTTGCCGTTATCACCTCGATAGGCCGGTGGTGTAATAAATGACCATAGACCACTAGCGTACCACTATATATACAAAGTTAAAGTTAACAGAGAGGGGGAGGGATGCAAGGAAAGGGAAGGAAGGAGAAGCGAGAGAACGGGATGACGAGAAGGTCCGAGCAACCTTTCGAACATCCTAGAACCTTGATGTGGCCGGAAGAAGCAACTATCTTCCTTTGTTTCTCGCCAGTCTCGGGTTTGACGCTAGGTGGAACCCGTCAAACGCTCCGTCAGTCTGTCAGGTTGTTTGGAGTGAGTCGGTCGGTGCTAGTGCCGTGCGTTGCTGCTCGTCTGGGAGATTCGGTGAGTGTCTCCCATTTGATTAAGCCATAACTCGTAAGTTGTTACATCATGTCGTGTAACTTGTTACACCTGTAATGTTTAGCTTTTTCATTCTCACTTCATTTAGTGTAAATTATCTGATGGTCCGAATGAGTAGTAAAACGGGGTGAAATATAAAACGCTTCTGGGATTGGGATGAGAAAACTAAAGTTTATAGGAAATGTATCTCCAGTTGAGTGAAAGGATAGTGAGGAACTATTTAGAGAAAAGGAAACTCAGAACACTCTACTGGGATTTGAAGTCCACACTTCCCGCCAGTGGCAAGTCCGTATGCCCAACGATGAGGATGCCATGCTTAACAGCTTAGTGTTTAAAGGATGGAATAAAAAGTTAGTATTGAGTAAATACACCTGTAATAGCGTGAAGAAAGAATGGGTAGATCATAGAGATATTTTATGGCAAGCTAGTTTTGTAAGCCTAGCTGAGATTAAAACCTAGACCTTACCACCACCAAATATCCAGTATAGTTGCGAGATTCATATCTCACACCAGTGAAGCGTGATTGAGGAGAAAGGTGGAATTAGAGAAGATTTTATAAGAAGAAGACAGCAGGAAGAGTTTTTATATAGGTGTGTAAGAGTCCTGCTATGGAGAAGACAAGCCCGCTTGAAGTGTAAGGAAGTATTGTACAGGGCGTACTTTGCACCTATTATCAAATATGCAGCAGAAACATTGACATTGAATATAAGAGAAACTAGGAAAGTAGAGGCCATAGGAATGAAGTTTGTGAGGAGCATGTTAGCTGTCACGTGGAGAAACAAGATAAGGAATGAAGTTATCCGGGGAAGAGTTGGAGTACAAGGAATACATGAGATAGTAGAGGAAGAAAGACCGAGATAATATGGGCATGTAATGAGGATTGAAAAAAGAGGATGCAGTAGAAAATTATAAGGACATTGCAGAATGTCCCCTTTTGAACAATACTTAAATATATATGATACCTATACTAAGCCGGATCCTTTCACACAGCACCTAAGTTGCCAAAAAGAGAATCTCTTTCTCTCTCTCTCTCTCTCTCTATATATATATATATATATATATATATAAGTCAACTTTAAAAGATAAAACCGGCAGCTTATCAGGTGAAGTAGGTGGCATAACAGAGAAGTCTAATTAGAAAATAGTCTTCTTTGTTTATTTGGTAGAGAATATTCATTTTAAAAAGGTATCTAAAGGTGTTTATTAGAATGATATAAGCAATTAGTCCAATTTAATAATTCCTGTTTTAATAAAACGTACTACTCGATCCATAGCAGTATCATAGATCCTAACATCTAAACAGGCATTTCTATATGATAGAATAGATATAAAAACTTGCAATAACATTAACAATTGAACCCAACCGACTCTCATATACAAAATACAATTACTCCAGAACCACATCATAACTCACAGCTATCTCTCGTAGGTATACAATATTAAAATTCTTGCTAAGCGTATACAAAAGGAAAAATTTCACTTAATAAGGATATATTTCATAATCATTATTCATTTTCTACCAATTAGTGACAAGGTTACGTTTTACGCACAAAGTATTACCATATTTATATACCTAATGTTCTATGCCATAAGGGCAAAATTCTAATAGTGAAATGACAAAATCTATTCCTTATTCATCTAACTTGACTTTATTAAAACAAAACATATTATGTAAAAGCGTTTATATACTACGTCATAACGTATACTTAAAATATATTCGATCAAAACTATAAAATTTAGAATAGCATCATTACTAACCTTAACCATAGTTTATTTTAGTGAATAAATCATTTGTTATCCAAGCTACGAAAATTTTCATATTTTAAACATTTTAATTAATACTAACAATAATATTCGCCAAAAATCAAACCCAAACTGTATCTTTCTAACCTTGATTATCATTCTATGCCCCAAGTACAAAAGACTCATATTTTATAAGTTGATTAGAACAATAATACGAATCATATGTTTTCCTAGCTTTAGATTTTAATTTAGTTAGCAATCCCATTATTTTCCAAATTTATTAACTATGTTCAACAAGTTTATTATTAAAATATTAATCATGATTTCAAAATTAATTGAATTAGAATATTTATCAAAAATATTGAGATTTAATTAAATTAAAATATTTGTATCCAACTAGAATTCTGAGCCAAAAGATTTTATTCCAATATCAACATACCGAAAATATAATTTTGAATAAGTGGCTGAAAAAGAATTTAATAGCTTACATTTTACTAGACTAGAAGCGTCCTCAGCAAAAATCCAACAAAGAGTAATTTTCCAAGGAAAATACGGCGGTACATATGAACTCTACAGCCGAAGCGTGCAAGATAGGAAAAGAGAGGGGTGAAAGGATAAACTATTGGATAGACACGTTATGGAAGATTGGTAAGCCTTCTATTTGGTTCCAGAACCTTGAAGAAGGTCCATATATATTATTCTGGAAGCTTTAAGTCGATTCTGGACATAGACGGAAGCAGTGGTGGTGGATGAGGCTGGAACTATCCCAGAACTCAGTTGACTCGGTTAGTCGACTCGGCTAGTAGATTGGGGTAGGTCGTGTTGTTTCGGGCCTCACGTGTTATTGAGGGTTAAGTGGGGTGGAAAGTTTCAACTACATCTGACGGAGGTGAGTTGCATTAACCAATAATAAATATTTTGTAGATAATAGTAGACCCTACTGTTTTTATTTTTGTAACTTCAACAGATGTTACACTTTCATGTAAATATGATCAATATTTTAAATATTTTTAAGTGTCTAAAAGTGTCTTTAAGTGTCTTACTTAAAACAATTTAAATCTTTTTTTATGGAAGTGACACAGAGTATCTCTGTATTTAAAGGAATATATTCATTGAGACCCGCCTCGGTGGCGTAGTTGGCTAACGCACTTGTCGTGTTGAGCTCGACTGCTGAGGATGGGGAGATCAAGGTTCGAATCTCGGTCGGGTGAACTGGGGGTGGTTTTTCCTAAATGGTTTTCCACTCTCTCTCTCTCTCCAGGCAAATGCGGGTTCATTTCCTCTAATTTAACCTTCCCCATTCCTAATCCATTAGCGTAATTAGTACTTAAAGCGTATAATCCGAATGGGTAGTAAGACACGGTGCTAATTATTATTATTATTCATTGAGTAAAGATAGATATTAGGCCAATTCAATACATAATTTAATAAAAGCCTCTATTTAGCAAAATTTAAACCCAAGAAACGCGTTACAAATTAAAAAAACACTTAAAACTTATTCAGTTTCCTAAATATAATAATTAATCTATATTATATATCAATACAGATGAATCCGAAATATTTAGATGATTATTAGCTTGAAAATTAAAACTTAATTGAAAAGTAAATCATCACTGGATAGATAAAAGCAATCTACATTCTACAATTTTTCACTTTTTGAAGATAATGTCACTCGGGTGAGCTCCACCGGACAGGAAAACCTCAGCACATTGTACATCACTTTCCTCGACATGGATCGTATAATTGTTTCCACTCCACCATATACAATGAAGGGTTTGTGTGTACGTCTGTCATGAGCGTTGACACACGTATAGGTCTGACAGTTTACAATGGGTAGCTCCTGTGTACCAACATTGAACCTCGAGGATGGAGTTATATAGTTTTGGATAGATTTTTTAAAATATTAAAAAGATTTGATTGGAACAAATTAATTAATGAAGATATTTTATTTTCTGATTGTTTGAAGAAAATAAGAAAGCGTTGCCTGGGGTAACTAAGTAAGCCAGGTGCTTTTTTATATTTTATAATATCCCCATTACCATAAGAAACATACCTTTTCTCAAGACTAATTAAGACGACGTTTACACGTACCTTCCAATTAACAGGTCAATTGAGGTAACCGTATGCTTTAACTGAAAACGTATATATGTATAAGTGACTGACTAATAAAATGTATGTCCATTGTCTTCTACGATGGATGATTAAAACGAAATTATCTCTTCTCAAAGTTATAATTCTCCCCTTTGCAACCCCTCCCAGTCCTCCACCCCGGTTTTCTCCGACCTGTCCTGGGTATCAACATATTTTGCTAATAAGGTAGTGATGATAAACGCATTTGCATGATGAGAAAGTTGAAAACCTTTTATAAAGGACCACCCTAGTATACCATACCAGGATTATAATTTTGTCTCCGCGTCACCAGTATGCCAGATTAGAAGAAACTTGTGCCAACTGGTGCAAGCTACCAGCTATTTATGATGTGAGAGGCGCACCCAAAGCAGAAACAATTAATTAACCACTAAGTAAACCCGGTCGTGTCACCGTCACTACGAAATCAGGATAGACGAGAGTGATGTTTCATCCGTGTGTCCACTGATACTGATTCCGTGCAGCCCACCCAAATATTGGTTTTGTAAAAAAAAAAACATTTTAACTAGATTCACTTTTATGAGCATGAAATTGGTTTAAAGAGTCCTCGGTAGACCAGGAATCAAGGTTGGTCACCATTTTCCGCGATGGTAACGTCGCATGAATTATTCATCGGTTGTTGAAAGAGTCCTCTTTGTTGAATGCTATTCAAACCCTTTGAAGCGGCTGCAAGCAGACTTTTGACAGGTTGTATGTATGCACACCCACACGCTAGCTGGCGGTCAGGAGTTGACATGTATTTAATTGTTTATTTGTACACTTCACGGTCTTGTGATATGAAATGGTTCAGAGACAAACAGGCCTAATCCACACATATGTGAAGAACTCATGCATATGCAGCGAGTTAAGTTGCTGATGTGAGAGAAATCGTCGAAATTTTAAACGGAATGTTTTTTCCCTGTTCACTATAGGATATTTATGTTTTATTTGAAAGAAATAATTTCTGGACGAAGGAAATAACAAATAATAATTCATTCAATTATCAATCCTGTTGACTATTGGGACAATAACAATTGGTTGAAAAATTGTGTTTACAGAAATAAGATGTTAACAAATTTTAAATTGATTTTAATTTATTTTTTTACTCTTGCACCAGTGTTCATATGGTAGGCTTAAAGTTTCATGCTCTTAATGCACTACATTGACGTTGATGGAGAGTTCAATGTTCATATCATGAACTAGTGAATTGATTTTGTTATCAAATGTGTTTATTTTACTATGGCTTTAGCAACTTCTCACCAAGCTAATGTGGGTGAACGCTGTTATAGTTTCTACCCCTAGGTTAAAACATAGAATAAAATATAAATTTATTGAAAGTATAGGCCACATATATTTTAACAGTGCGTCTTACTACCTACCAGTTCAGGCTATATGCTCCAAAAATATTTTTATGACAAAAAATTTAATAAGTTAATACATTTTGAATTGAAAATATGACATTAAAATAAAGCCTCAAATTTGTATATTTACGAACACAATATTTTAGCTATACCACGTGTTATATTACAATAATATTTATTGATATTTTCTAATCAAGTACAAAGGTTTACCACCCTATCTCCACACAAATGCAGGTATATTTATTCTAGAGTTTATCTTACTCATCCCAACCCATTAATGTTTTAAATGCTGATAGCTTTGATGAATAATAAGAAGCACAGAAAATAAATATTATTCAACCCGCATAGCTGGTCACGCGGACAAGATATCAAGCTCACCTATCCTTGTTTTCAGGTGATTTGGAGACCCTGAGCTTGAGTCCTGGTTGAGTGTAGTGAAAGCGTACTTTTTATAAATGGTTTCTATTACTTCGGTACCTGGCGGCCATGATCGAAAGCTCGGACGCTAGTGTAGAACGAGTGATGACCAGTTCTCCCGAGGCTTCAAGCCTTTGTGTGATTTGCTATCCCTTCACGTAGATGAGTTTACATTTTTATCTAAACTCTATCACTCACTTCGGTGGCAGCATGATCTAAGGCGTCACCCTTGCAATAGAATGGACTGCAGATGACGGAAATATCGGGGTTTGATCCCGGCCAGGTATACTGAGGGTGGTTTTACGTAAATGGCTTTTTCCATTATCTAGGTTCGACCTTCCTCTAAGTTCAACCTCCCTAATCCCTAACACATAAGAGTAACTAGTTCATAAGCGTATAGCCCAATTGACAAAAGACGTGGTGCTTAAAAAACCTATAGTTTGCATACCTACCCCATCAATATAATAAGCACCTTTATAAAGGATGGGTAGTAAGACGTGTAAAAAAATACAACAGTTGTAAAATGTAGCAATCCTGCAAAGTACGGGGAGGACTGAAATCTAACTACAGATCCCATGGCTTGGCTAATGAATACATGAAAGTAATGTGGCTTATTGACCCTTCTTCAAGGATCTTCATGTGATGATCCGACTGTACATTCAGAATGGTAAGAGAAAGTTTGTGAAAACACAGAATTCTCTCACCCTTTATTCTCTAGAGAGAGGGCTAAGCCACCAACTAAAACAACCGAACAAGCAATAGCGCTGTCCTGATTTCATTAACAAGCGTCTGTCTACGATTGTTTTTTAATAGATCCCCCACGCCCACTCTTTCTCTCTTTTTGTGTGTGGTAAACATTACATATCTCTTCTTCACACATATGGTTTGTTTGACAAATAAATACACAATCAAAATCACACAAATTGAAACTAGATTAAAAGTGGGTAGAGGACAGGAATTTGTCGATTCTGGTGCGTTCGTTGACATTTTCAATCAGAGTGATTACATTATTTCATTGATTAAATTAACAACTTAGTTGAAATGCTTACATTATAATAACCAGGCATTGCATAGGGATCTGAGTATTATTCACGAGAAATAAAATGTTGGAAAATATAATATATGACCTATTATTATGTTCTAGCGTAAGGCATATTAATTGACCTTGAGAGAGGCAGTATATAGTTCAACCAACTTAAGGGTCAGCCTCTCTGTGCGAACAGAACTTTGACCAGGGTGTATCTTGGAGGTTGTCTACATGTCATGCCATAAATAATATGGTGTTATGGTAGTGACCATGAAGGTATGGAGCAAGTGGAAATCTTAAACCTGACTTAAACCTAACTAACCAGACGTAGGAACAGTTATCCTTTGGGAAAATACATATTTTACCACCAGGAATCGAAACCGAGACCTCTCGACCAGTATCCAGGGACACTGACGGTAATTAATAATACTGATAACACTGTAAACACCCTTCAAATAAATGTTAAATATAAACGGTTAATCAACTCTTTAGTTGGTACGACCACCAAGCTTTCAGAGAAAATTAAATATATCAAAGATGGTCTCACTGATTAAAAACCTTAAGTTGTTTAGTTTGTTAACCTTACAGCTGATCAGCGTCATGGACTTAATATACTTACATAATTCAATGGGCAAATCAACAAGACTATCACCCACCTCAGTGGCCGAATGGTCCAAGGCGTCACTCACATGTTAGACTGGTTTGCCGATGACGGGGAGATCAGGGTCAGAATCCCGGTTGGGTCAACTGAGGGTGGTTTTTCTTAAATGGTTTTCTACTCTCCTTCCACAAAAATGTGTGTTTATTACCTTTCAAATGCTTACTTCCTCGTCACTACTTCTTGGATTTGGAAAATTCTCTGGGTATTGGAAAGTTTCCAATATTCACCAAGTGACAGTATTTCTACTGCACCCACTGTTTCAAATTTAAATTTAGGGAGGTACTTTATTTTGTAAAATATCCTTGGTCACACAATTCGCAAGAGATATAAATTGGACGTTTTGTTTGCTTCATAAGCAACCATTTATGAATCACCTACTTCACCAGAAAAGGCAAATGGGTCATCGACCGTTGCTGAGTCAGATGACTTGAATCTTGTTTCCGGTAACAAGCACAAGTCAACGAATTGAATCGGATAGAACACTGGTGTATTATTCTATCTGTGTCTTGCCCCATTTGGTATTACACATATACATAACACTAATAGTATAGTGATTAGGAATGGAACATTTAAAAGAAATGTACCCGCATTTGAGTGTAGGGAATGCGAGAAACCATTTAGTAATAAACATAATAAATAAACTCGGATGGAGTTCGATCTATAACATCTTCATAGTCAGCAAAATTACTTATTCAAATATGTAGCCCTAATGTCTGCCAGTGCAGATTTAAAGTGGGTCAAATTTCATCTGAAAAGGTTCACCAATATAAATTTCTTGCTTTATTTGGGGTATTTAACTTATGAACCACCAAATAAATTTTCCCCCGACTTACAAACTAACTTAGTTCTGGAACAAAAACAATCCTCAGTCGTCCCCCCTCCCCAAACAAATGGGTAAGGCAATAATACCAACAACATATCTTACTCAAATTCCGTTAACTTAACCCGGAACACTGATTTTAACAGGTAGACAAGATAGTGATTGATCTAATGTACCAACTAGCTCTATGCAGGTCTAGCACTACAGGTAGCACAGATTATGATTGAAAATAACATATTTTTAACAACATATATATTTATTAAATAGAAAAACAATAGTTAAGAAAGTAATGGCTTGCAATAATATATTTGGAAATACGTATGGATTTTGATCCAAACTGATAGGCTTGAGTATTAAAACTGTGGCTATAAGGGCTGTGCAGTCGCCAGGCCACAGGTAGTAGTATTTCTAAAAAGGGGAACAATTAAATAAATACTAATAGAAAAATATAGGACCAGATATACATGTAACTTTTAATTAGTTTTGATTGATTGGGCCTTCAAAATAGTATCCGTTAAAAATTTCGGATATCAAGCTGTTGATAACAGCAGTCGATGGCTAAGAAACAGGTGTCAACAAAAAGTACTATGGCTGGTCACATTCCCCTTTGGTACTGCCAGGGCATTCAATAGTACATACAATTCTAATAGCAAGAGCTTTAAGAACAACACAAACAATAGGAATCGATCTAAAGGCAAAAGTGAAAGAGTATTATTTGCGCGGACCCCACTATAACTCTAGTACAGTTCCCTGGGTTGCGTACCGAAACTAATACTGCACGTGAAGCGTGACTACTTGACCAACCCAAAACACTGATTTCTATTAACTGAATTGTAATAAGGTAGACAAAACAGACAACCTGGTGGTAGCTATCCATAAATTGAACTGATGCTCACGACGTACAGGGCGTCATGACAAATTTTGATTCAAAAATAGGTAAAAGGAACTTGTGTAGGTTCATAAGTCCCTAACTAAGACATTATAACTTTCTACGCCAGAGGCTCATAATGTAAAGACAGAAAGATATATATATATCAACATAGTCTACAGGACTGAATTACAATATTTGAAAAACAAGCAATAAAGAGACTCGTCCCGCATTCTGAAGGAGCACAATATTTAATCAATAAAATAAAGCTTTGAATTAGCAAGTCAACAAGACTTGAAGTTGATTAACTGTCAACAAGACATGCTATCAATTCAAAAGAAATTCGTCTCCAACATTATAAAAAAAATCTAAAAGGGTTCAAAGATATATAGCTCATCTTTATAAATAAAATTAGATTCTAAGTCATAAGGACTCGTCGATTACTTTACAATACTTAATAAATCGAATTCTGTGGTTCCATCCATAGCTGCGGGGAATCCCGCGGCCTAGACTTCATAGGTGGTGATGAAATGTGTCATCCTGTCTAAGGTGGCGGTGTATCCGACGCCTCAATCTTCATGGTCGACGTGACGATGCTGGAGTCCTTCCTTCAATGCAGGAGATACAGTAAATTGGCTATAATGTGAGCCGGTACGTGGGTCCTTATACAGTTCCCAACCTGATACTAATGAAAGAAAGCGGAAATGATGATAAACACAAGAACATAGAAACGAGAGATGTAGATGAAGGTGGGGAGAAAGAGAATTTAACAAAAAAAAACCACTTGCGGGAAAAGGAAGGAACAAGTTTCCTTGTTTTACCACCAGGGTCGTTGATGAGCAGTAGGGTCTATTCGTTGATGCCCATACGCATTTCTTCTCTTCAACAGATCTAGTTATAATAGCACGTGTGGCGGCCATCATTGAATAGTTTTGTGCTTCACATGTAGGACAAATGAATCTATAGACATCTTGAAGAGGTTAGTAAACACCAAAGCATATTATATTCAAATATATATCTGTTTTAATTATGTTATTTAGGATGCGTTATTATTTTTATAAGAATTTGTAATATAGATGTATTTTACTATATTTTCTTGTCAACAGCATGGCAAGCGTATATGATTCTTATCCGACATCATCCAATGGGAAAAGCAATACGTTAAAGTATTTTATTCACAACTATGGTAATAATAATCCTCTTCTTTGATATCTATTTAAGTATTTATCAAAAGACAATATTTTTGACCAACCACGTGTTTTAATGTAGGGAGAAACGTAATTTTATTAGACTGCATCTTCGGAGTAGACTCAATTAAATATGTAAATATAGTTTCTTTCTTGCATAAATCATTAAACTATTGAATTTTTCAATTGTAGCTGCCCAATCTATTTGATTGACATGCTACACTAAGGTGTCGGACTAAATATTTTAATGTTATATAAATAACAAACTCACTTCGGAGAATACCCGTACTGTTTTAAGCTCGTCTTCTCTGGTTTGTCAGCAGAGAGTTTGGGGTTCGAATCCCAGCTGGGTGTACTAAGGGTATATTTGTGAGTGTCTTCCCATTCACTTCCCCCAAACAAACACAGGTACATTTCTTACCAATTCTGCCCTCTTCGTCTCCACCTCATTATAAATAAAATGCGTTTATCCCGTCATGTTACACGGCACGATAAAAATAAAGCAAACTTCAGCAATAAATTCACAAACTTTATAAGTATTAAAAACAAATATTTTTAAAATAATATATATTTGTGTATGTTTCTACCCGAACAAACGCTTGAATATGATCTTCTTGACTATAAATAAATGTACGCACGACCGTAATAACACTATTAATACTGACGTCAGTGATAACAGGCCTTATTCTAGTTGATAATATTGCCACTAGAGCCTATTGAAAGCTCGTATGATTCGACTGGGGAAGTTGATAGATTTATCCAACGTATGTTTCGTAAATATTTGCCAGCTACTAAATAGCATAACAGCCTTTAAAATTCGCAGTTAAGAATGTCCTAGCAAGGGGTTGATGGAGCGAAGACTACTTTGCGTAGACAAATAAACTTACTATTCATGGATTCAACTTATTATGATTTTACTTTTGATTAAAAATTTACTTTACTATAAATTCTTTACTATGTAATAATAGAATAGTAAACCTACTTTTGTCTGGTACAATGCAAGGCTGTATGTAAACTTAGGTAGTATAAATTCTCATCTCAAAAGCATGTAATTCTTACATGACGCTATCAAGTATACGATTACTCTGTGAGTAGAGAGAGATAACATTTTCATCATTGTTTTTGTTACCCTCTTCACCCCTTTACACTTTAAGAGAATACTTAAAGCAAGAACAAATAATGGTAAAAATAGCAGAGTTGAAATATGGTCACGTGATGAGCTTTGAACCACTCATAAGAAATCTTCGCGAGCTGCGTGTTCAATTTTGCACTCGTATAAATAAGTTCTGATCTAGTAGAAGTAGATTCAGCCTAGGTCCCGCTTCTTCATTAAAAAGCTGCGTGGAAGAACCAGTCAGCGCATGTACCAACATTCAACCACGCGTCATCTTTTATTAACACAAACTGGAAGTAAACAATGTCAAGTCTAAAAACTGATGTAGCCAAACAAAAAATTAATAATTAGTTTAGTGAAGGCGAGAAGATTTCTATTAGATCTTGTTGAAAAAAACTACAGATGTGCAAAGATATCCAAGAAGCTGTGGAGAAAAATTTCCATTCAAATTTGAGAAGCACTTAAGTATTTGTTTGTAATCGATAAATTACTAGGCAAGTTTGTTAAGTTGTTTACTTGCAATACTCGCCTAGGACAGGCAGCCCATAAGAGTTAGTATAATCAATAAAAGTTTGGCTACCTATATTTTCTATGTCAATAAACTTTATGTTGGTTTTAGCCAAAACTTGGAAGTATCTAAGAGGTTTCAATGTTGCAAAAATATTTTTTTTTAAACGAGGGGATATACAAGTGTGTGAACTACTACGCCACTAAGCAGAGAAGATAGTCCATTCTGCTTTCAATTTTTGGTGTACGTGTGAATCAAGCTTTACTCATTTCCCACTACACGGAGAAACACTTGTAATAAAAACCAACCAAAAAATATAGTATCCTAGTGAGCATGTTATGGCAGCTAATTCCCTTCTGTTTGCTCTTGCAAAAACTTATCATCTTTGTCACCGCGAATGTTGTTCCCTTTAGTACGAGTAATTCGTATGACTGATATTAAAGGTTATGGAGGAAAATCAAGTTAGTCAGGGCCTCACTGAGGGGGTGGAGGGGTGTTTTTGAAATCCATGCTCCTTTAATACCTTATCATGAATTAACCTATAGTAGAAAGCTCCTGTTTTTACTTGACTATTTGTCATTTCATCTATCTATCGAGATATTTCTTCTGTGTTAGTTGTAAAATTTGGCACGAATACTCTCTGAACATGGGCCATACTAGGTTTGTATATATTTAATGTTGACATTTATTGTAATACTGACGTCACAAACTTTGTCAAAAACAGTTATTCTCAATGATTATAATGTAGTTTTAAATAAATAAATTTGTTATTTTCTGTTTAACTTGATCACAAAGGAAAAATGTTAACTTAAAATACAAGGTGACATTATAGGAAATATTTCCTCTTGAACTCTTTAGAGAAGTATTAAGACTGTAGTAACAATAATAGCTTGGAGTGAGTGAGGTATTCTGTTCACAGAATTACTAGTTTTGTATTTAACTTTTATATATAGAGAAATATTTTTTATCGTTGACATTTTCAACCCTTAATATTATGATGAATTATGACATTTTAGATGTTTACAAACTTAATAGAGGGAAGAGTTTTACATATCAGTCTTTATCTCTATCCAAGGCTACAGCTGAAATGCTAAGCAAATGTTGTCCAAACTTGATATTTAAATGCAATATGGTCCCACCCGAGGTTCAAGACATAATTTTAATTCTCTATCTAAAACTAAGCTGTTGGCTGATATTTAAAATTTCAAAATAGCTCATAAATATATTTGACGATTTAACAAAATAAAATATTTAAGGGGTATTTTAAAAATAAATAGCTTTGTATACAGTAAGTTCTCAAATGACGGGTTTATACTTTCCTAAAGATTCAGCGCAAGCAATAACATCTCTTAAGTTGAATGGTTCTTGGATACGATAATTTTTGGAATACATAATATATTCAAACGATAGTAAAAGGTAATCAGGTTTTACTAATAAAAATAACTTTTTGTAAATGTGAAACTTATTACCCTATAAACAAAAACAATATAATGATGACTTTATCAGCTAAGTGTCAGATCACTAGGGACGCCATTTGTTATGTTTAAAGTGACGTTTGCTATTTGTAAGTCTAAGTACTACAACTACCACAACCTCGTAGCTACATATTCATGAAACCCAAATTGGTGTGAGTTGAGTGTTTACTCTTCCTGGTTTCTTGGGGAACAATTCATTTTAGGATAGTTTTCTGATGACGGATGCAAAGCTGAAAATAAATCGCAAACCGACCTCATAGCTCAAATTATCCGAATTACTTGAGAGATAATTTTGAACGCTGATAGTCATTAATTTAATTAAAGTTCCCTAACAAATAGAAAGTCTTATAACTAGGGAGGAGAGAGTATTTTAGGAAGCCTGTGTGTTTCGCGTTATTTCGATCGTGTCCCAGCCATTGAGACTTTCTCTTGTAGTTCTCAATTTCGCCAAGGAACTGTTTCTTATATAGGTATTGTATTTGTCACGCTTCTCTCAGTGAATTACACCGAACAGTAACGGTAATCAAATTATTCTTTAGTTTTCTTTTTTCAGTTCTTGGAACGAGGCCAACGAAACATGCTTAGAGTGTTTTCGTAGAGACGATGTACACGAAATAACTAGGTATTTTTCCAGTATTATTTCCTTATACTTTTATTTTAGAGACATTCGTTATTTTCATCCCATTTAAAACTTGTTTCGCTTTTAATTTAAATATAAATAAGTTTAGTCTTGTTTATCGTGAGAAACGAATTGTAATATTTTCACAGAGTAATTTATGAAAGCTATATTTGTATTTGCACGCACCAGTGCGCATGCGGACTAAGCAGTAAGCTCGTGTATTTTGTTTTCTGGAGACGAGAGTGTGGGACAAGCGGTTGGGGTTCACATCCTGGACAGATGCCCTGAGGGTGTTTCTAAGTTTTCCACTCCATCTCCACGTGGATGCGGGTGTATATTCTATAAATTCTATTTTTATTTCTATACTGTTAGCTTAATTGAATGCAGATAGCGAAGACGGGTGGTAGGAGCAGGCAATTCATAATTGTAATTGGTCCTCATGTATATGTTGTAGACTGAAAACGACATTTTATTACTGCCACATACTTCAAATATATGAATATTGCCTATTTTGAAGGGTTACGTTATTAAATATTTCCATGATTTAATTAGTATAGCCTATATCTTACAATTTAGTTTAATATTTATGGTAGGCCTACATATTTAAAGTTGAGTTTCTAAGAAAATCTTTATTTTTAATAGGATAAATTCATTTTTCTATTATTAAAAGGAAATACATATTTATTAATATTAAGTAGGGCCCACTATTAGATTAGAAAAAAATTCACTAGAATGGATTCATTTATTTACGTATTTATTTTCCATTGTTGAATATCCTCTTTCAATCCTCAAAATAGTGTGTGTAGTGTATTTTTGTTGTTTTAATATATTGTTAAGGTACTATGTAGCATTGTTCGTGATAATTTATCTACTTAAAATTTAATACATATATAACATACCAAAAGTGCACAACATTAATTTAATATCACAGTTATATGATATAGTTTTGAATAAATAATTAATTATTTCTCTCTCTCTCTCTCTATTTCTCTAGATATATATATATATATATATATATATAT
>CABFVX010000451.1:181287-200278 GCA_902151425.1 Timema shepardi
ATATATATATATATATATATATATATATATATATATAGATAAAATAACATTAACGTGACCATATCTACAGTTTTATTGCGGGACAGTAATACTTTTGGACGTGATGTGTTATTTTTAGCACCGCGTCTTACTACCCATCCTGGTCATGTACTAATTACTTATTATTTTAGGGATTAGGAATGTTACATTTATATTAAATGTATCCCCATTTGTTTGGAGAGAGAGAGTGGAAAATATATTTTGTAAGAACCACCCTAAGGACACTCGACCTAAATTAGAACCTTGATCTCCCTCTCATCGGGTAGTCTAGTCTACTGAGAGAGTAGCGCGTTAGACCATGTGGTCACCAAGTTTGGTGTGATGTCTTGTTGTCCTACATGAAAAGAAGCAGTACACACACATAGGTACTAGCTATTAACCAAGTACTTTCAAAAATTCTTCTTTTTAAAATTATTGAAAATATATTTAATTGAAAAGAGCTAGCGCAAGTGTCTTCCGCCTTGAGCTTGTTATTATTCGGGAAGTTGTATTTATAAGTTCTATTCACCAAAAGTAGTGCACTCATGAAATGACAATTAAAGTTCCTATCTAATATGCTATGTATATACTATTGTATATATAGCATATATCTCACATATATTGTATATATAATATATATATACAATATATATAAATATATCATGTATATATACAATATATAATTACATATATAATGCATATATATATACAATATATAATTACATATATAATGCATATATATACAATATATAACTACATATATAATGCATATATATACAATATATACATTTCCATGGAAAGGTATAAAGGAATATAACCATTTCTGTATGATGTCCATTTTAAAAGCTCTTTCCTAGTACTATAATATTTCTATCTTAGTAGGATTTTGGTATTAAAAAAACCTTACCAAATGAACTTCTTATAAAAATCAGTGTATACGTACGTTTTACAGTTTTGTTATGTACTCCACCAAAATATGTTTCTTGATATTACCTATTATTGGATCATAGAGTTTGTTTTCTTTTAATGTTACGAAATGTTTTTACTTTTGTACTTACGTATTAGTTTGAATTAACTAGCAACAAGCATCTTAGTGTACTTATGATAATATATGTAGGAAAAACCCTTAGATTTAAATGTATATATATATGTTCATTTAATCTAATGAAACTGATGATTAAATTAATGTGTTTAGTTATTATTAAATTTTATATATAATTAATTCAGTGTTAAATTGAATTGGCAATTAAAAGGGAGTTTTAGTAAATATTTTTGTGATTTAACTATTTTTCTCTCTCTCCTATTTTTCTCTTTATCTAATTTAGCTATCCTTTTTTTTCATCATATATCTAAATAAGATATTTAAGATTTTTTGTCCTGCTTTTTCTAAAATTATTTATGGTAACAAAAATATATTACATCATGATTACGATCGTACATCGTGCAGCGGATAGGCTTGCTTGATTGATGATAACCCCTGGATAAGCCAGTTTAGAGTAGTAAAGAGTGTAGCGTTGCCCCATTTGAAGAGAAGCTATATTCTAGAGCAGGGTACAGCACCCTTTTTATGCCCTGATATATATATTTATTAATAAAAATTTTCACAATAACCCCTCATGTATCCACTTTCTTTTTTATTACTTTTTGTCTATCTTGTTGGCCTATTTTCCCCTTCAATTTAATATTTCTAAAAATATGCATGTCCACGCCCTTATAGAAAAAAAATTCAATTGAAATTCCCACATTAATGTATTTAAAGTGATAAAAAAGTAGCATAGTTGTAAATTGTTATCTGATAGCTCATGATATTAATTTATCACTCATATGTAGTTGACTATATTCGCACATCCATCCCAGACTATGACTTAAAATATGTGTGGGTGACCTGGCGGTCTAGGGGCAAGGTGTCAGACTTATGTGCTGGCGGCCGGGGTTCAATCCTCGGTCCCGGCACAGATTTATCTGATTACCAAACCCCTCCTTCACCTCTGACAAGACATCTTGTGAATGTGGGGAATGCCAGGCCTCCACCGTGGTTCGGATTCCACGTTAAACTGTAGGTCCTTCATTTCATCTCACAAATCACCATACCATTACACATTAGCGTAAGTGCATATAACCCAAACGGGTAGTAAGACGCGGTGCTAATAATAATAATAATAAAATATGAGTGAAGAATGATTCCTGGATAGCTCAGTGATAAGATCATTGATGTAATAAGCGAAAGTTCTCAGATTCAATTCCAGTGTCTAGATATCATTTTTTAATTTAAATTAACTCATTAAAGTTAAGTGAATATATATGCAAAATATATTTTTCCTAAAATAAAGGAAGTATTAATTATGTGATGCATAATTTATGAACACGTTATATAGTATAAATAATATACATTTAAATGTTCTTAATATTTGAGCTACTAGGGTTTAGTATAAACTAGCTGGTGTATCCTTTCCTCGAATGGGGAATTTAAAAATAGCTTTGTTAATTTAGTATAGTAAAATCAATAGCAATGAAAAGTAACAAAATCTTTAAATATATTTATATATTAATCCTGTATTGCTTTTAATTGTGTTACAAAACGTGAAAGTAGACTAATTAATACACATGTCAAAATAGATATATATTTTGAACATGTTTTAAAAGCTAGCATAGTTTTTGAAGATTAAATTATAACTTTTCTATACACAATCTTTTAAAATATTTCCTCTTGGGGCTAGTCAAAAAAAGAAGAGTTACATTGCATAAATGGTTGTTACAGAGCTAAAATAAATTAAAGTTATACAGTAACAGTTTACAGAAGGAATTATTCTTTTCGACTTCTCTGGTCTAATTCGATTCGCTATTTTGAATAGACCACGTTGATTTTTTTTGTAATCTCCTAGCGAACATTACCTGAGAAATTTTAGGAATTCCAAAGCTTAGATTTCTAGGATGTTAAGAAGTGTTCTAGTAACTCAAGCAGACAGACAAATATCAAAACTATATAAAATTAGGGTGTTCTACATAAACTGCACTATTTATAGATTACATTCTTTCACAATACCAAGATAACCGTGACAATTCAAAACAAAAAATATCATCTACCAACAAAACATTTTATTTTAAATATTTAAAACAAAAATGTAATCAGCTCAGAAACTGAGTGCCCAAACGACCGCAATCCATAGTAAAAGCAATATTTTCCTAAGATCGATTACAAAACACGAGAGAATAAATTAGCACACAAACAACTATAGCTTCCCGAACTATGTTTTAATAAGCCAAATTATGATGCCGCACCCAGTGCTGGTGACTCAGATAATTTGGAGGCTCATTTATCGTGATAGCTTTTATTTTAAAAAGCTTAAACCACAATTTTGAAAATGGCATACAATGATCTACAGGCAAATGAATTAAAAATAGGGAATATATTAAAACAATATTCGAAGTGACCTTTACGTAACATTAGCAATGCCACCCAAGGTCATACCAGCCTTGCCACCTTACTTACCCCTCAGAATCAAACTACTTTTGTTTAAAACATTATTTTCTGAAATATTTCTGTGGAAAGTTTTCAAGTTTCACTGAGTACAGATGCTAGGCTGTTCCCATGATATGTTTTCTGGTTTTGTATTTAGCCTCATATATCATCATTTGATTTATATTAGGTTGGAAAGTGACGTGAGAAAAGGCCAGGGTTTTGGTGGTTTTTGTAGCAAAACATTTCTCTTAGCCGAAATATAAATTATTGCTCCGGTAGAAAAACAATATTTAATTTTATACACATGGTTATATTAACAGTTCCAACAGTTTTGAATATCTGTCATAAACATAACAGCAACCCGCTCCGGTAGCCGCGTGGTCTATCGCCCTACTCTAGCAGTAAACTAAACTGCCGATGACGGGGATATCAAGGTTCAAATCCCGGTCGTGTGTACTGAGAGAGTTTAAAAAAAATCAGTTTCCACTCTTACTCCACGCAAATGCGAGTACACTTCCTCTAATATAACCTTCATAATCCCTCAAACCATTAGTGTTATTAGAATATAAGCGTATAACGCAGACGGGTAGTAAGTCGTTGTGTTAAAAAACATATCAGTAGTAGAGGACAAACTTATTGAATGAAGAGAAAAAATCGCCATTAAATTTCAGGACGAACTTGAAAGATATTCAAGATTTGTTGATGTCACAATGTTAAGAAAATTATACTCTATTTTTACTGTAGAATGATTTGATTTAGTTTAAAAGAAACCATTTTTATAGAAAAAAACGTAGAACATGGGCTTTTCTAACATCCTTTTCACCCTAGTCATCCGACTTAAAATATAATGTAAGGGTAAGGATATTAAATCCTAGATAAACACCCTCCAGCACGTAAATATATGCCAAATGGTAGTATTTTTTCTTGGTTTTAGTTTAAATTAAATGTGTGGTCAAGGGGTTGATGGTGTCAGGCTATCAAAATTATAGATCACAAATAAACGCCCAATTTCACACTTTCAGGTTTTACATGATGGGAATAAAAATAATCAGATTTCTGGATTTTTGGGTATTCTGCAACAGCAGCTAAGTGGCCCAAGGTGTTAGTTTCACAATTGTGTAAAATTACATTTTAAAAAATACACCTAAGGTGAATCCATTCCTAAGTTTCTTTTCAAAATTTCTTGGTCTTCAAGTTACGTTGTTTTTACTCAAATATAATAACATTTTATTTGATTAATTCTCTGTCTTCTTTGGAGCTTAAACTGTCTTTTTTTTATAGACCACTAATTATTCTCACATTTTTCTAAATATCTAGTATGTGAATGTAAAATCAAATAAAAAATATTTTTTCCGTTACTTATGTGTATGTTTTATTGTGTTAAATAATCACGATTTGACTGCTAATATGAACACAAAACAGCCAATACAAAATACAGTTTTTCCTAGGATTTTAGATTAGAATTTATTTTGTAAATTGCCCTTTGGATTGAAGTTGATTTTCCAACCAAGACAGAAAAAATGAGTTATTTAGGCTATAGGAGAATATAACATTAACTATATAGTTTAAGACAAAATATATTAGAAACATCAATTTGATCGAATTTTAAAAGAAAATATATTACCTCTGTGTTAACCAGACTTCCAAGCTAGCTTTCGGTGCAATTGGTGTGGTGGTGTTTGTTATAAAGCGTACGTAACAGCATAGAGAGACCAACTATAATGATACTATTGTGTGTACAAGGTAATAATAATCATTCACGAGGTCAGGAGTCGCGAAAACGACTCTATTCTCGAACACAAATATAGCCCTGTCGCTGGCAGCCTGGTTTGGCATTACAGTCAAGTCAGTACGGTCCTGAGTCGGGCTACAAAATCACACACCTGTAGTATTCTGCAAGCTCATTTCATTGGTTCCATTTCATCAGGTTTATAAGTTCATTCGCGTGGTTAAGAGTCATGACAATTACTCGGTACTCAAACAAAGAATCAGCCCTTTCGCAGACATCCTAGCTTGGCGTAACTGTCAAGTTGGTAGCTCTGAGTCGGGCAACAGCCGAACGGAGAGAGACCGACTCATTCATATATACTGAGTATCCCAATAATAAGTATACACATTTTATTATAAAATATTTCAACAATTAAAAAGAACATACGTCATATTTTTGATGTGTTGGTCGCCTTAAAGATACAAATGTTCAAAACGACAACATTCAGCACTAATGCATTGTTAACAACAATATGCAACAGAGCGACATACGTGCTGTAATGTTTCTAGCAGAACAGCAGCACAAGAATTTTAAATTTCTTGTATAATTCCCTGCAGTGTTATTGTTTTGGTTTTGTACAGAGTAATCTTTAAATTACTCCTCAGATAAATGTCCAATGATGGCCAGTCAGGAGATAGAGGTATAAACTTCACACGTCCTTTTCGTCCTAGCCATCTCCAGGAGAAAGATACATAAGAAAATATGTAACTTAGGTGTGGTAAAATGGTGGTGCCCCAATGAAAGAAGCGCTCTTCATTTCAAAACAGGTAAATAAGAGGAGGTAGGACTTCATCTTACAACATTGTTAAATAAGAGATACCTCTGATAGTAGCTTCAAAGAAAATTGGCTCTATCATTCCTCTGTAATATTGCCCACAGCAAGCTAATATCCCTGATAGTTTAACTGCTTGTTACCCGCCTCGGTGGCATAGTTGGCTAACGCGCTAGTCGTGTTGAGCTCGACTGCTGAGGACGGGGAAATTGAGGTTCGAATCTCGGTCGGGTGAACTGCGGGTGGTTTTTCCTAAATTGTTTTCAACTCTCCCTCCATGCAAATGTGGACTCACTTACTCTAATTCAATCTTCCCAGATCCTAATCCATTAGCGTAATTAGTGCTTAAAGCGTATAACCCAAACGGGTAGTAAGACGTGGTGCTAAATAATAATAATAATAATAAAAACTGCTTGTTGTTCTATTACGTGAAGATTTTCGGTGGCCTAATGTACGCAGTTATGTCGATTAATAGTGTAATTAATTCTAAAAGTGGTTTCATCAGACCAAACCATTAAATCTTGAAAATCTCATTTTTTTCCATACATGTGTAAAAACCACTCTCAAAATTGGAGTCTCTTTCTGGCTCGTCCTCATTCGTTGGGATATATTTACAAGAACATTGTCTTACAAACATAATCCTATTCGGCGATTGTGTTATTGTATGTAACACTGCCACAACAAATTCATTGACCAATGACGTTCTAGTTCTTTCAGACCGTCACTTGTTCACATGTTGCACTGTTCCATTAGTGTCAAGCTTGTGTGACGTAATTTGCCACCCTACCTTGTATTTCTCTATATTTTTATGATTTTTGTGAATAATTTCCTATCTATTTTTGTATGAAATTAAGGACTTCAAATTTCGGCCACTGTGTCGCCAGCCTGACAAATAATACTATTTACATCCATTCATAAAATAAAAGGACGGAAGGAACAACGTATAACATTGTTTTAAATAATTTAAATAAGGAATTTTGATTTAAGGAAGAACACTTACCTTTTATTAAACATATTAATTATCTTTCTAAGAAGTTTGTTTGACTCTCATTGTATTTATTTTCAACGTCGACCATGATTGTTTTAACTAATGCGCTGTTCTATCAAACAAGTGAGTGGCGGATCTCGTGATTGTAAAAGAAGAAAAAAGAAGAAACAAGGCAAGAGGTAAATAACTCAAAACTAGCGCGCTTTTCAACTTTGACAAATAGAAATAATCATTTAATTCTTTAAGAAAACATTGTTCACATTCATTGAGATATATTTCAATATTTATATTAGACATGCATTGTATTTGATTTTTATCCCTAGTCCATAGCCAACATTTTATTTTTGTTTTAATATATTATTTCTCTCTTTGGACTTGGAAGTAAAGAATAGAATATTTTTAAATTTGATTTTTGGAAGACTTTCTGAAGGAGACTGGGTCTTCTTCCTCGGTGTTGGTATATCATGGAGCCAAATCTGAGGAGCTCCTAATTAAAATGATTATAAAGTGAAGTAACGGTTGTAAATTAATTTACAAGTAGCAAAAATGGAAAGCCAAGTGTGTGTGTGCAAGAACTAGACTATTTGTTTTCGTTTAGATTGTGGAAGAATTTACATTACTAAAGTGAAACAAATTTCTGAGGTTGGTGTTTCAACTAATTCATGGGTGGACTAATTCATGGGTGAGGTCAAACAAACTCATCAACTTTAATTTTTTTCTATTTCTCTCCTATCAAAATCAGAATTCATTTACGAACTTTTAGAAAGACAGATTAATGCAGAGAATTAATTAACATTTTATTTTATGTCTAAATATAAATTGTATGATTTTTCTCTCTCTCTTTAGTTTCAACAATACTATTTTATACTTTGTTAAATTAGAATTATAACTATCCGGAATTCCATAGTTAGGATTGGGATGTGGTAAAAAGGAAACAACAATAAACCCACAAAAGTGCCAACAATTGTTATTTTATATATTTATTTTTATTGTAGTCTAAATTACATTTTATTTCAACAATCCATTTTTTTATTTAAAATGCTCATGTTTTGTTTTAGGTACTCCCCAATGGTCTCAAGTATTGAGAGTCGTCATGCCACTGTCTGAATTAGCCGAGGTAAATGTTTTTCAATTTGATTATTATTTTTTTCCTAAATCCTAGGGGTGGCGCCCAACAAAAAAAGCAAAATTTGTATACATCTTGATGTTAGCTATTGTTATTAAGTAAACAGATTCAGAAGACACTGATACTAAACCAGAAAAACTATATAATTTATATAACACACATTTTGTTATTTTTTCACTACACTTGTCACGCCATATATAAATTATTGTAGCCCATGTTAGTGGTGGTGTTTCAAATTCACTTCTCCAACGTCTTTACACCTCAAAGACATTTCAATAACACTCGAGAATTCTCAACGATAAACGCAGTTTCACTATTTCATTTACATTTTTGTGATGCGATTTGTCGGAATGTACCCCTACTAAACTACTGAAGGCACAGGTAAAGCAATGCCATCTAAAATTTCGCTATCATTTTTATTTTATTCCCATTTAGATGTTTTATATTAACATTTAAAGAATGTATACATTTTATTGGGATAATCTACATAATTAAATATAAAACTGTAAAATAACACATGATTTAATAAATGAAAACTTTTGAGTAGATCTATTAATATTTTTAAATTTCAGACAAGTAAAGCTATAAAATAACATGACTTGGAAAATTAATAAATTTAAAAAATCTATTTAAAAGTGTATAGCTAACATGTTCATATGATAGGTATTTGTTTATCTCAAAGGAATAATTATACAAATATTTAATCTATTAACTAAAATATAAATTAAGGAATGATTGTACATATAGTTAATATACTAATTAATATACATATAATAGATTACATATATGTATATATACTATTTTGAGATAAATTAATACTTGTCATCTAGACATATTAGTTATACACTCGTCTGAAAGTTAAAAATCTTAAGAGATCTACTTAAATATTTTAATTTGACAAATCAAATGTTATTTTCAGCTTTATAAATATAAATATGACTCGTGGATTAATAATGGTCAGGCTTATCTAGTGGTTGTTTGGTAATGTGGAGGTCGGAAGTTGAAATCTCAGTAAGGTGTACTGAATATGCTATTTTATAAATGGCTTCCAACTCTAGTTCAATACAAATGTTGGTACATTTCTTCTAAATAATATATTCTTCACCCTTACCCATTTAGCGTATTTAAAATTCATATTTTTTGGATGGGTAGTAACACACCATGAAAAAATATATCATCCTCTGAAAAGGAGCTTGGTGATCAAATTTCAAGCGAGTTTTTATCATTGTTACAATAAAATCTTATTGAAAATACTGAAATTATTATCTGTCCAAGGTTATGTATTGCTTATAAACTAATTCAAATATACGTTTAAGGTCGTTGATCCAAGGCAAAGTTTCCGGGCCCAGTTCCCATGCCCAGGGCCGTTTGTCGACCCATTTTTGAAGCATAATATTCCGAGACAAGCTATCTTTGGCGGCGCTTTCCCGTTCTTTCCCACGTCTACTTTAGTTCAGGGAGTACTGCTTTACAGCCTGAATGTGGCCACTTAGTATGCAGCGCGCTCTAGACTCTCTTTAATTTCATTTTACTTAATTAAGATTTTAATTAAGCCCCTCTCTTCTCTCTCTCTCTCTCTCTGTCTCGCTCCTCCCTGCTGTGAAAAGGCATCCAAAGTGCACCCTTTTATAACCTACGTCATATTAGACTCCAGAAGAACCTCCACGGATCAAGGTTTGCCAGGTTATCTCAAATACCGCTAGTGCTAGTAATAATGTTAATACTACTAACGCCAGAAATAGCCATAAAAAACAATAAAAAACGCAACAACTGCAGAGAAACAAATATCATTAACACCAAAAATGTTAACAGCAACATCTAGAATATAGATTCTAGAGCAATAACAAAAAAGGTAATTATAATTTAAATTAAATTTAAAAATGTTTTATTATAATGGTCAACGCTCACAAAACCTATGACAGGTCAGCACTGAAAAGTACGCAATTACCTGACATGTGAGCATAAATGCATAAGAAAATAAAATAAACCATAATAGCTAAATATTTATACAAACAGATAAATGGTAAGAAAAAATTAAAAATATCCTATAATAATAAATATTATTATTGAAATTTAATAAGTATTGACGTCATTAAATATATATGGTTTATATATATATAAACCATATATATTTAATTATGTTAATGTTTAGTAAATGTATATATTTATTTAATGACGTCAATACTTATTAAATTTCAATAATAATATTTATTATTATAGGATATATATATAAGGTAGGCAGATTGATTATTAGTTTAAATATTTGAGGTAGAACATGTGCTGAGTAAATTAATGATATTGGAGTTCCTTAATTAACTCTTTGGATTTGCCTCTTCGACCAATCTAATATTTGTGCTATGGATACAATGGCCTATAGGGCTATTCTTGTAAAGGTTATTGGGTGAAAACCATTTGGGATTACAAAAGGCCCGCAAAGAAATATGAATATCTACATCACCAAAATTAAATGTAAATTTGTAAGAAATATTCCTTTTGAGAATATTAAAAAGGGGAATTGTATTAAAGTCCATGTGAAAAGAGAGAGTGTTGAGCACTAAATGATTTTCAAATTCTGTCATAATCATAATAAATATTATTAATAAAGAATGTATCGTATCAAGCAGCCACAAATTTAGACTAAAAGTGTTATCTGAAAGTCAGTAAAGGTATTTGAATTCTAAAACACCTCTAGAATATTCAAGCAGATCTAACCAGGCCATAGTACAGGCATTAAATACATTCATCTCTATTAAATGAAGAGGTAATAAAGTTAGTAGGTCTAAATAATTTAATTGAGTAATATATGACAGTGATAGTCAACACGTTAATGAAAATAGAGTTTGTTGTCCAGTATAACACTCGAATCAACCAATAAATGAAGTTAAACATCTTATCACTAACCAATTTATAAAACGTAATAAGTTGTACGGTGCAACATACAGACTTTTATCAGTTTATATTTTAAATTAAGGCACCTGGCAGAATTAAGGCCATGCTAAGGTTCCTCGATTTATAATTTTGTTGAGTGGTTGAGTCACTTTTTTGTGAATATGTTAAAACATTTTCTAGTCATTTAACTTTACGTTCCAATAGTTAAAAGTTGGATTATTCGAAAGTTTTTATCATTGCTGAAGGAATTGTAAAGGGTATCAGTATGTCTTTATTCGGAGCATAGGTTCCATATAAGGCAATTTATTACCTGTTCCTTATAAGGCCATTAGTTATCAATATAAAAATTATATTCCAGTAATAGGTTTTATTAGGTCACAATAACATAACAGCAATAAAATGTACCTAATGCATAAAATGTTTCAGAAAAAACATTTAAATAAAAAAAATATAGAAAAAAAATTAAAGTGATTTGAAATGAGGGTAGATGAAATTGTTTTGTTCATCTTAGTAAATGTTACATATTTCCCGAGGCCACATCTGAAATATCTAGCACACTAACTTATCATTAGTAATTTTAAAATATACTGGAGCATAATATTTTCTTAAATAAGATAGTAAGTTTCTTATTAAAATAAGCAAAATAAAATTGACAGAATTAAAATAAACTCATTCAAAAATGTGTATTTGTCTATTCTAGTAAACTCTAAACTATCTTCATGAGTGACCTTACTTTAACTTAATTAACATAATGCCATTAAAAGTGCCGATACGTATTAGTGTATATTAATATATTAAATAAAATAGCTTAAGTTACTTATTTAAATGGAAAAAATCCCCCAAGAGCAAAACAATTAAAGTGGTTCACAATAAGAGCAAATGAAAGAGTCATTGTCCATTTTAGTAAGTCCTACACATTCTTCGTGAACATATTTAAAACATCTAACACACAACCTCATATCCTCTAACCGATATTCTTTGCAGATGAAACAATATCAGCTTTCTTAATGCTGTGGATTTGTTGATGGTAAGTTGATATTTGTGTTACTGTGCTGACTCGGGTCTCTCTTCTTCATCTTTGGGTTTTTTGGTGTTTGGTTTAGATTTAGTTCAGGCCCACTTTTCTTTTCTGGAAAGCCTGATGAAGTTTTAATCCTCTTGGCAGTGTTGAAGGCTGTTTTCCCCTTATTTTGAAACAAAGATTTCACCCATCTTTAGGCTTCTGAATTAATGGCCTTTAGGCGAAAAGTTTGTTTAATTTGGAGCTTCGGTATGTATAAGATTTCTGATAAGGGTGTGGCTGTATCTGGTAGAGTATGGGTATGGGCAGGAGGGTCTGGAAGTGGAACAGGATCTTCTAAAGATTGAAGTGAAGGACAAGGTGACAAGTCACCATCAGATGAGTCATGGAGACTGTAATTGGAGTCACTATCAGGACTTTAATTGTGTGGTTCTCTTTGTCTCCTGTCTTTCTTTTCTGTGTTTTGAAACCAGAACATTGTCTTTCGAAGTGCCAGGAAATAGATATTTATAAATAATTTCCACAGTACAAGCAGTAAAAACAGATGGAGCAAATTCCATATCAGGAACAGCGTCAGGATTAAAGGGAAATATACCCATGGCTTGGAAGCCTGACACGAGGTTAGCTGCCAATATAGCTTTCAACTAAGCAGCATAAAATTTGTTCTCAAAAATAATTCGCCTTAAACTCCGGTTCTGACTATGCATCTAAAATCTTAGAGCTTCTTCGTCCCAATAATACTCAGTCGATTTGAAGACAGATTTGTCTAGGGTTTGTAGCTCATGTGTTGGGTTACTTGGAAGACAAAAGATTGTAACATTATGTCTCTCTGCCACTTCTACAACAGTGATATCGAGACGGGATAATGCACCATCACAAATTAATAACGTAGGCCCATTCCCGAGTCTAAATTCAGCAAACACTTCACCCGTCATACTCTTTTTAGATGTCATTACCACTTTGGCACAGGTAGGTAAACTTTCCTGCCATTTGGGTTTTTTTCGTTGGTCTTTAAATAAAATAATTGATGGGATTGCCTGACCTGTTTCATTTCCGCATGCCACAATTGTCACATTTTCACCATGTTCAGGTGCTACAATATGGACTATTCTCACGCCATTACGAGCTAATAACTTTTGTTGGTGATTAAGTGTTAACCATCATTCTTTCTCATCTACATTGTATATATATTTTGGTTTATCCGCAACATCAATATCTAGTAGAGCTTGTAATTTATTAAAATAATCTGAAACTAAAACTCGATTTAATTTAGATTCTCTTCCTAGATACAAGTTTAGTGTTATTCGTTTAGCGACGTCATTACGCTTTAAAAAAACACTTGAGCCATTTACGACCTGATTTATTTAGGTTAAAGGGATGCTGATGATTGTTTTAATAGCAAAATATATCATATGTATCTTTAAATAAAAATAATTTCAAAAATGAACTTAATATCATCAAACAAATAGAGGTATCCAATGGTTAATCCCATTTATTAGTTTACCGAATTCTTCAAAAACAAAAATCACAACTAAATAACAAATCCACTCTCAACAATTCTAATTCTAACTCAGAAAATAAGACCAGATGGATCAAATTCAACTACACCGGAAGGGAAATTAATAGTCACAAACTTTTCAAAAAACGCAGACTAAAGATTTCCTTCAGCACTAATAACAACATTAAAAAGTACATCAATAAATATAATTTAAATAAAACCAAACAATATGAAAAAAGGGACATATATCAACTCACCTGTGGATGTAACAGTATATAGCCTACAACGTGTATCTAAAACCTTGCATCAAACTTTGTCAGGCTATTCCTTGGATGAAAATAGAATAATTCACATCAGCAACCTATGGTCCATCTTAAATATTAAGGGCGGTATTCACCCCTAAAGATAGAGCTAAAAAGGACTGTTGTGTGAAATATTATGAGAACTGCTTAGGGTATTACAACAAATCTTTGTATACTACTTATTGAAACCTTTATCATTAATAAACTAAAGGAGCGGTTACCGTTACCCACCCCCATCATGTATAAAAGGGGGGGGGGTTGTAACACATTTTTCTGCAATAAAATTTGTCAGAGTAGGTATTACTAATTTTGACTTAAGATTACAAAACATGGAGTAAAAATTAACAGATAAGGTGTCTTGTCTACACTCATGAAACTCCATTTAACTTTCAGTTTATTATATCATATTGGCTAACGCGGTGTGATTAAGCCATAATTTATTTAGGTGCTGTTATTTTTTTTCATTAGACCTGATGATGATGATGATGATGATGATGATGCCGATGCTGCATCGAAACATGTAGAAGCTCAATACGTTGCAGGAAATTCAGCAATCAAAGGAACAAGGGACTTCAGTTAAGGTATGAATTCAATTTTTATTTAACTATTTCATGTCTTTATAAAAACCTTTTATTATAAACATATTTGTTTTTTCCCATTCAACAAAAGAAAATTAATACATACACGTTTAGATCATCTGGTCATATCACTGTTTGGAAGTAAATTTGACTCTAAATTACCCAATTTGAATAATATTTAATATGTTTAAAACTGTTTTAATGTTTGTTAAAACTTAAATTATTAATTATATATGTCATCATAAGACATTCTAACTTGTAATTATTATTATCAAACTTTTTCATGAATTAAATTACAATGTTTATATTATTGTTATATTGCATAATATATCCATGTTTTTGTCATGCTAAATGGTTTTTGAATTATTTTACCAATCATTAAATTCTACTACTAATATTAGAACCATAAAATTAATATTAATAATGATAATGATAACTATAAAGCGTTTCTTTATAATCTTTCGATGTCTCTGGTTTGTTCTATTTAGACATTAAACAACCACTTTATAAACATGTATTCTTTGTGCCCTGGTATTAAGAGTTGAGTAGATATAATTAGAAACCACCTTATGTTCAAAATTAATTTAACCTTCTTTTTAATCAATGATTCTCTCACTAATTCGGGCTGTACACAAATTATAGTATCACCGATGGAGAAGGGGTGAGAAAGGTGGTATTTAGGGTACATGCATCCACACTTGTGTTAGATGAGAGTGGAAAGCCCATTTAGGAAAACGCAACCACTGTACATCGGATGGGATAAAAACTTCGAGTCACAAACAAACTAGATTATATGAATCTAACATTTAGTCCACTGGCCCAACATTACCAAATGAACGTTCAGGATCTTTTATCATTTGGGATCTGAGCCCCTTTCCCCCTTATCCTACCACAGCACCCTCCTCTCTTCTCCTAGAATAATTTGAATAATTTAAATGAAAATATTAAAACAGAGACCATTAAAAAGAGAACATGTTTAGAAATATATGTTATGTTCGTCAACTAGATTACAATTTTAAAAACGCTCATATATCAGGTTAATACCTCAATTTGGACTAAACAAAAAATAATAATACTATAATGTTGTAATCCTCTTTACCCGTTTTTGCAATTTCATGTACTTTATGCTTGATAAAACAATTATTTATACCCCTCCCTCTAAGAACTAAAATTATTTTATATTAATTGTTTAAGGCTATTAAAAATGAGGTAGAATATTAAATATTCTTTTCAGTGTCTGTAACTTGTGATCGAGGCTCTATTAAATTTAAACTAACTTTTTATATTAGTTTGAATTAAAAAAAATACAATTATTTCCTCTATAGGACTAACAAAAATCAATTTAGGTAGGTAGGTAAACAATGTTATTAGGAAGATATCTGGTCCAAAAAAAAGATGAGGCTACTAGGGGGTGGATGAGGGTACATATTGATAAACTCATCAACATACATTGTTAGGTTAATCCTGTCTTGTAGATGACGGTTGGCAGGATATACAGCGTGAACGGGAAAGTCTAGAATCTTGCTCAGTGTACAGAATGGTTTCCCCAATGGGAAAAGATCATTGGAAAGACCTGGACGAAACTGGAAGGATAGCATCAGAATGGACCTGAAAGAGGTGATAAGCTTTAAAGAGGTGAGCTGGATAGAGCTATCTCAAGATAGGGATATGGTATAATGAGGTAGACTGTATAGAACTAGTTCAAAATATGGGTATGGTATAATGAGAAGGACTATATAGAATTGGCTCAAGATAGGAATAGGGTGTAATGAGGTGAAGCGAATATGACTAGCTCAAGATAAGGATAGGATGTAATGAGGTGAAGTGAATATGACTAGCTCAAGATAAGGATAGGATGTAATGAGGTGAAGTTGATAGAACTAGCTCAAGATAGGGATAGGATGTAATGAGGTGAAGTGGATAGAACTAGCTCAAGATAGGGATATGGTATAATGAGGTGAAGTGGATAGAACTAGCTCAAGATAGGGATAGGGTGTGATGAAGTAAAGTGGATTGAACTAGCTCAAGATAGGGATAGGGTGTAATGAGGTGAAGTGGATAGAACTAGCTCAAGATAGGAATAGGGTGTGATGAAGTAAAGTGGATTGAACTAGCTCAAGATAGGGATAGGTTGCAATGAGGTGAAGTGGATATAACTAACTCAAGATAGAGATAGGGTGTGATGAAGTGAAGTGGATTGAACTAGCTCAAGATAGGGATAGGGTGTAATGATGTGAAGTGAATATGACTAGCTCAAGATAAGGATAGGATGTAATGAGGTGAAGTTGATAGAACTAGCTCAAGATAGGAATAGGATGTAATGAGGTGAAGTGAATATGACTAGCTCAAGAGAGGAATAGGGTGCAATGGGGTGAAGTGGATATAACTAACTCAAGATAGGAATAGGGTGTGATGAAGTAAAGTGGATTGAACTAGCTCAAGATAGGGATAGGGTGTAATGAGGTGAAGTGGATATAACTAGCTCAAGATAGGGATAGGATGTAATGAGGTGAAGTGGATAGAACTAGCTCAAGATAGGAATAGGTTGCAATGAGGTGAAGTGGATATAACTAACTCAAGATAGAGATAGGGTGTGATGAAGTGAAGTGGATTGAACTAGCTCAAGAATAGGGATAGGGTGTAATGAGGTGAAGTGGATAGAACTAGCTCAAGATAGGGATAGGATGCTAGTAGGTGGACTGGATAGGACGAGCTTAAGTTAGGGATAGGTGGCGTACTTTTTTAAGAGCGGCAATAAACATTCCACTTCTTAATGCCATAGTATTAGTGTAGGACTTTCCACACAATTGGGCAGGCGGAGTACACGTCAGGCTCATTTAGTGTGGTTTTAAGGTGGGGGGCTGGGATTTGAATCTTATTCGGATGTAATAAGAGTTGATTTTAAAAACGACTCTCAAACCTCTCTCCACGCAAATCGGAGCACTTTACTCTGAATTATACCTTACTCATCTCTAATCCAATAGAACAGTTAAAATTTGTTTAGCCTGAAAGAGTAGTAAAATGATGGAAAAAACTTGGCTATACTGATAGTACGTGACTTACAGACTAAATTAATCTAAGTTATAGAGCAAGCCGCCAGAATTCAGATGTGCTAGAAACAAGATGAACGGACACGCAATCACTGACTTACTTTTTTCTCAGCCGTAAGGATCCTATAACGGATTACAGTTTAGTATGAATACATAATTTTTAGCAAAAAAACTTTTTTTACAACAGCTGGCTTTGAACGAGATTAATTACTACTCCTAAACATTGGTTGTTGATAAAGATTTTGTACGCATTGAATTCAATTATTACCAATTAGTAAGCGCTCTAAATTTTATATAACTAATTGTAACCTTTAATAGCTAAAACCATATTAATATTCAAATTATATAAACTAATGATTAAGTTAACATATTCATTGAATTCTAAGATAACATTAAGGACATATAATTAGGATTATTTATTGCTTATTTGTATTTATTAAATAAATTCCTACTGATTACTTTGCATTTTTTAAATTATTATATTTAAAAATTAATTAACTAGTTATCAACAAACTTTAATCTATTGGTCGAGATTAGTTTTATTTAATTTTGGAATTTAATTACACTATTGGATCTATGCATATTATTGAAATAATATTTATTTTAAAATTTTGTTGGGAAAATATCTATATAGTAAGCCCTCACTCAACTTTTTGTTAAAAGTTTAATCACCAAATGCTACCAACTTTATATATATATATATATATATATATATATATATTACCAACAATGCTACCAACTTTATATATATACATATATATGTATATATAATTATATACATATATATGTATATATAATTATATACATATATATGTATATATATACATATATATATGTACTAGCAGCCCATCCCTGCTTCGCATGGGCATAATAATATAATAAAAGAAAATACACAATGTTTTACAGTGAGTTTCTAAAAAAAATAACATTCATTGAGAACAAAAAACTAAGATATTAATATTTTTTTAGTGAATATATTTTCTTAAACTTTTTTTTGTATTTTTTTATATATTATTTTTCACTTTTTTTGTCATTTTTCAATATTTTTTTTTATTTATACTTATACTAAATTGTTAAAAGGTCATAACCGCAAAACAAAAGCCATTTAATTTATTGAGTAAGAGCCTCCCTGTAAACAATATTTGATGTGGTTTTATTTTGTGGCAGCAAAATAAATTGATTTTCAGGGGCTCCAACCCGCGATAGGCCAAAGTATAATTGACCATGAGTAAAACATTTCTTTCGCAGATCGATCCCAACTAATTCGAAGGTTTGACCTTGGGACTTGTTAATTGTTAATGCGAAAGATGTTTTTACTGGAAATTGAAGCCGTTTAAATGGGATTGGCAAATCACTTGGGATCATCGGTATCCTCGGTATATGAGCTAGTTGACCAGCTGCTGGACCGGTCATAATAGTCGCTACAATTAAATTTTCCTTTAACTCCTTAATAAGCAACCTCGTCCCATTGCACATGCTTGGAGGGCTTAAATTTCTCAAAAGCATGATTGGAATTCCAAT
>CABFVX010000451.1:205786-255239 GCA_902151425.1 Timema shepardi
ATATATATATATATATATATATATATATATATATATATTTGTATTTCGGTGTTTAATTTGAATAAAAACTTATATTTTCCCCCTTCACGCCACAAAGAAAAGTTTAAAATGACTTCTCTCCCAGTTCTCTATCTAACCGGTGCACCAAACCATCCAAGTAGGAATTAAGATATTATTTTTAAACAAAGAGTAATATTTTGTTTACCGTTATACATTCGTACAGAAATCATTGTTTCAATTGTGATGTAAACAAATAATAATTGTGCAGATGAGCCACTGACCACACAGAAGAAAATTATGGCAGATTCTACAGAAAAGTTGGTTTAGTCTTAGTCTTATATTTACGCTGGCACCCTAGACCCCTAGGCTTTAATATAAGTGTTCCTTTGTCCGTTTTCTCGTAATTTAAATTACTGAAAATTGGCTTACTAAAATATATTTATAATTTATGAAAATACGTAGAAAAAGCATGAAAGATTGAGAAAATGGGAGAGTGATTATATAAGTGCGTGTTTATGTAAGTGTGAGAGCGGGTATGAGATTATGATTGTTAGTGTGAGAGAGTAACTGTGAAAGAATGAATGCAAAAAAGTGAGTATGAGCGAGAGATAGGGAAATAGAGTGTGTGTAATGGATAGAGTTGAAAAGAATTCAATAGAGAACGTATGAGAAATAAAGATATAGGGAGTGTGAGAATATATGTGTGCGAGAGAGTGTGGAAGTGTGTGTATGGGAGTATATGTGTGAGAGAAAGTGTTTGAGAAAGTGTATGAAAGAGAGTTTGTGTGATAAATAGTGTGGTGTGAGAAAGTGTGTGAAAGTGATTGTTTAGGAAAAATTATGAGAGAAAGAGAGAAATTGTGAATGTGTGTGTGTGTGTGTGTGTGTGCATGTGGGAGGGAGAGAAATTGTGAGAGTGGGTATGTAAGAGAAAACTAGAGTGTGTTAGAAACAGAGTGTATGAGAGAGATTTTGAGAAAGAATAAGTGTGTATAAGAGAGAGTGAGTAAATAAGTGTCTAGGATAGAAAGTGTGTGTGTGAGTGAATAAATATGTAGAAAAGAGTGTGTATGAATGAGTGAATAAGTGTGTAGGAAAGTGTGTTTGTGTAAGTGAATAACTGTGTAGGAAAGAGAGAGAGTGTGTGTGTGAGAATATAGCTTGGGTACACAGATAATTTTTTTCTTTAGCACTGAATCTTACTACCCGTTTGGGTTATATGCTTATGTACTAGTTGCAGTAAATGTTTAAGTGTTGAGGAATGATATATAGGAAGTGTACCATAATCTGCGTTGAGGCTGTGTGGAAAACAATTTTGGAATACCAGGCCTCAGTACACCTGACCGAGATTTTACCCTCCATATCCCGACCATCGAAAGGTTAGTCTACTACGTGAGTAGTACCTTAAACTTAATTTAAGTGTGTCACAGAACATTGATTTGAAATACTATTCACTTATAATCAAGTGGTAACATGGAAATATAATAGAACTTATAGGTATTTTGATACTATTTGAATAAATGAACACCAAAACCTATTATTATACAATATAATGAGTATCTAAACCCAATGCAGGATCATTTTTATTATTTTTTGAGATTATAATATATACGAAAATATATTTAAACATAATTGTATCGTTTTTAATTTATAATTTATAAGCGAAACAAAACGTGAGGAAATATTTTTTTGTAAAATTGACAACTTAGTGTTTAAATTTGCGAATTATAGTCAATATTGTTTATTTAAATGCGAATTAACGAAAACCACACTCAATTAACAATAAATATTTCCCCAGTATAAAAAAATTAATTCCTTCAATCCAATCATGTGGGTAAAACATGTACTATGAATAGCTATTATAACGGCTATTTTGTGATCAGAAGTAAATCTTCAAAAATAAATAAGAAGTAATGGTATAAATAAAAATAAAAGTATATATTTTTAGACTGCCATCATTGGTTTGAAGTATATACAAATTTGTGCCATAATTTCTATTTTTGCTGCACCATACAGCTTTTTAAGTGTTGAGTTATTATTTTTTACCAAAAAGAAATATTTTAAGTGTATAACAGCTTATTTAATTATTTTTAACCAAGGAGACATGAATAAAATCATGCACAAATCAGGGTTTCCATGGTGATGTAAAAAAGAAGGAAAATATGAGAATTATTTTGAAAAATCAGATTTTCTTTTGAAACTATTATTTTTCCTTGTATTCTGGATCTCAAACATTTAAAATGAGAGTTAATTTGTCCAAATCAGTTCAGCCATTTTCTTTGTGATTTCTATAACCAGAAACGGGCTTATCAAATTCTATATAAGACATTGAAACTATATAAAGATATGTCTTGACTGTGTTAAGTTATAATACCAAATACCACTCACCGATCCAACTAGTCTTAAACAACACAGCTAACTTTTAACAAATGCGTCTTTTCAGTTGACACCTAGAAAAATCCATGTAATCACTCTAGATTAGATTAGATTAGATTAGATTGTTACAGGGAGACAAAACAGGAGGGTCCATTCCCCCTGCCTGCCCACACCGAAGCCTCAGCTTATTGTGCGGTATCTCTCCCTGTTATCCTAGTCAAGCCATCCTGTGTTCCTGAAAAGCCCAAGGAGTCCCTCAACTAGATGATCACTAGATACAATTCCATTTGGGTCCAGAGTCCCAAATTGGTTGTATCTTCGTAGTTCCAATGCTTTACATTGGAATATGAGGTGTGATGCTGTTTCATCTTCCTCATTGCACTTTATACATTTCATGGTCTCTCTCTCTACCCCCATGTTGTATAGGTGCTTCCTGAAATTCCCATGGCCAGTCATTAGACTCACCATTAGTCTCATCTGCTTCCTGTTAAGGTTCAGTATAGCAGTGCTTCTCTTTGGACATGGTCTCGGCATCATTAGCTTCCCATGCCTTTGCTTCTGGGTGTTTGCCCAGTATTCTGCATGCTGTCTTTTAATCCAGTCATGCAGTTCCTTCCTCACTGTCCGCTTAGTAATACCCAGAACAGGTTCTGGTCCTATGAAGGGATTCTGTGCCCCTGTTCTGGCTATTCTATCTGCGTTCTCATTACCGCTGATTCCAACATGGCCAGGAACCCATGTTAGGATCACCTTATTGTGCTTCCCTAGCTTCTCTAGGGCTTCATAGCATTCTTTGACGATCTTTGATCTCGTATTTGGTGCTCTTAATGCCTTCAGAGCTGCCTGGCTGTCTGAATACATGTAGATACTGCGATTAACGTACCCTCTACCTATATTCTCCTCCACACACGCCCTGACTGCATACACTTCCGCCTGGAATACTGTGGCCAAACCCCCTAGAGAATACCACCTCTCCAGTCTAGGCTGAACCCCATATACTCCCGCTCCAGTGCCTTCTTCCATCTTTGACCCGTCAGTGAACCATACTATATCCCCTGATCGGTGCTGAGGCTCCATCTTCCACTGCTCCTTACTTCCAATCTTTACATCGAAAGACTTCTTGAAGCAGAAAGATGGCTTCATGTAGTCTCCCGGCATCTCTACCACGGGTCCTACTTTAACCACATCCAAGATGTTTGTGTGTGATCCTGGATATCCTGTAGATATCCAGTTGCCATTACTTCTCAATCTATATGCTCCTGCTGCTGCCTCCATTTTCACCCACAGGTGTAGTGGAGGTATGCCGAGCATAGTTTCCATTCCTGCAGAGGGTACGCTGTTAATTCCGCCGGTCATAGCCAGACATGCAAGTCTTTGCACTTTTCCCAGTTCCTTAACAGCCCCCACCTGATCTGCCTTCCTCCACCATATTGCAGCCCCATAACCAATTATGGGTCTTACTACTATGGTGTATATCCAGTACACGCTCCTGGGATTCAGCCCCCAGTTCTTTCCACAGGCCCTCCTCGTGCTCATAAGAGCACTCTTGGCTCTGGAACATACCTTATTTATTTGAGGGGTCCATGTTAACTTAGAGTCCAAAATCACTCCAAGATATTTCACCGCCCCTTTAACTGGTATCTCTTCCTCAAACAACTTGAGTTTCCAGTACGTGACCTGGATTCTTTTCCTTGTAAATGGTACCACCACTGTCTTCTTGGGATTGACTCCAAGGTCCTGTTTCTGGCACCATTCCTGTACAATATACAGAGCATCTTGTGCAAGAGCTCTGACTATGTTGCCCCATTTGCCAAGTATTAGGATGACTAAGTCATCTGCATATCCTTGACAATAGAACCCCTTGTTATTCAACTCCTTAACAAGGTCATTCACTACTAGATTCCATAACATTGGGGACAATACCCCTCCTTGTGGACATCCTCTAGTGGTCTTAATCACTATTGTTTCATCTAACATAGTGGCCACGACTCTCCGAGTCTCCAGCATAGTCCTTACCCACTTACATAAAGTGTTCTCCATCCCATGCCTTTTTGCTGCTTCATCCATGGATTTAAAGGTCGTATTGCTAAAGGCCCCCTCTATATCCAGGAATATACCCAGTGCAATTTCCTGGTAATGCAGTGCTTTCTCCACTTTTCCAACTAGATGGTGGAGAGCTGTTTCACATGATTTCCCTGATTGATATGCATGCTGATTTCTATGTAGAGGAACCAATGTTAACCTCTCTTCCCTCATATGTCTATCAACCAGTTTTTCCAATGTTTTAAGGAGGAATGACGTCAGACTAATTGGTCTTAAATCCTTGGCCGAGGTATGATCAATTCTCCCTGGCTTTGGAATAAAGACCACCCTGACTGCCCTCCATGCATTGGGGATATATCCCGAGACTAGGCTGGCTCTAAAGATCCTGCTCAGGTGTTTAATTACCTCATCTCCTGCTTCCTGCAGGAGGGCTGGGAATATTCCATCTGGACCAGGTGACTTATATGGCTGAAAGGTTCCAACCGCCCACTTGATCTTTTGGAAATCTACACATTTTTTGGCCACCTCCCAATCCTCCCTGCATGATGTTAACCACCCCTTTGCTGGGACTATGGATTGGTCTGAATCATCCATCAATGTGCACTGTGGAAAATGAGTCATGAGGAGTACTCTCAGTGTATCATACGCTGATCTAGTGTATTCCCCTTCCTCATTCCTTATTGTACCTCCTGGATTTGTCGGAATTGTCGTGAGTATCTTTTGGAGTCTAGCCCTTTCGGTCACCTCCTCTATGTCCTCACAGAATTTCCTCCAGGATGTTGTTTTTGCACGCTTTATTGCTGTGTTATATATACCTAGGGCTTCTCGGTATTCTGCCCAACGTCCAGTCCTTTTTGCCTTGTCAAACAGACTTCTCACCCGTTTCCTCTGCAACTGTAAGGTACTGTTCCACCAGGTTACACTCCTTTTTGTGACCTTCCTAGTAATAGGACAGTTATTTTGATATGAGGTCATTATAGCTCTCCCCAACAGATCAGCTACATCCTCTATATCCCTTAAATTCCTGATTGTATTCTTTATTTCAGCCAGAGATACTTTGAGGTCTTGTCTATATGAATCCCAGTCTGTTTTCCTTGGATTCCTATAGGATTTGGTCAGTACAACACCCATCTCTACCTCAAAGCTAATGTACATGTGATCAGATACTGATGGTTCTCTTTTCACATGCCATTGTTTAACATGTTCCCCCATTCTCATGGTTCCAACTGTTATATCTATTACCTCCTCCCTCACTGCGTTCCTGAAGGTGGGCTCTCGACCCCTGTTTAGAATCTCCAATTCACATTCTATAAGGTACTCAAGTAAATACTCACCTCTGCTATTGGTGTCATTGCTCCCCCACACTACATTGTGGGCATTAGCATCACACCCGATAATCAGCTGCTCGCCTACTTTCCCACAGCTGTCAACCAGTCTTCTTACCTCCTGTGACGGTGGTGAACTGTCCTCATAAGGAAGGTATGCTGATGCCAGGACAAATTCCCTAGTGCTCCCTTCCTTATTTTGCTTCATCCTGATGGTAACTAAGTCTCTCGAACAAAAATCCACCATTGGAATGAATGAAATACCATTTTTAACAAAAATGCAGGTTCTGGGTCCTTTAACATTCCTAGCATATGTTAACCTACCTCCAGTTCCTCCTAGGCCTGATACACCTCCCCTAAACAGATAGGGTTCCTGTATCAGTGCCACATCCACCTGTTCTTTCTGCAACAGTCGACTCAGTGCAGCCGTTCCTCCCTTACTGTGCTGCAGATTAATCTGCAGCACCTTCAGGTTCCACGTTGCCGCCATCTGATTGGATGCCCTTGATCACCCTTACCTGAACTTGCCCAAAGCCCAAAAAAATCTTCAGGTCTAGTTCTTGTATAGTCTTCAGGGACTTTTCATCCACTTCAACCACAACGGTCTGACTATTGGTCTCCACTTTGCGGTTGATCACCCTCCAGTCCTCCGTTGCGATTTTTGGGTTCTGAAACCCAATTTTCTTAAACAGAGTCGCTGGTGGGATGTCTTTAAGTAACTTTGGCACCCATATGGATATCTTTGCAGTCCTGAAAAGCTCAGCTGCTGTTTTCACTTGCAGCTGGGCATCATCCCACGGTGATATCCCTGGTACCTTCCCTCTCAACCATGCTGTGGTGTCTTGCCCATCACACACAAATATGAGAGCTCCCTTGTTCAGATAGACATTCCTGAATCTAGGACTTTGACTTACGTCTTCCCCAATTTCCTCAAAGAGAGCCATCTGAATTTTTTCCGCCTGTTGTTGCGTTATGTTTACCAGGGGGTAACCCTGCCGTATCACTGCCAGCCGAGATACCGATGCTACAGTATTATAGGACTGGTACCCTATTTCCTGTCTCGGCCTTTTCGAAGCTGGCTTTCCTTCTGTGCTGGGAGTATCTAGGGACTTTCCTTCTCTTTCCCTCTTTTTCCCAGAAGATGTAGAAGGAGTTTGTTCATCTCTTTCCATTCGCCTTGCCTTCTTCTTGGAGGTCTTGGGTTTCTACCCCTTATTTTCCCTCCACTCATTCCTGGGAAGCCACTCCTTCCCTTCCTTCATTCTCTTTTCTTTACAGGCTTTCTTCCGTTGAGCTCCTGACAAAGTCTTAAGCTTCACCAGGTGCATTCCTTCCGTTACCCCTTCCACCTCCTCCTCGCTAGGAGTCTTAACCTCCTTTGCTTCAGAGATGGTATGCTCCATTGGACTTCCACCCAATGATTGTTTTGACTGAGCGTCGGGTGTCTCTTGCTTTTTGTCAATTCCTCCCTTTACTCCAGAAAAATAAGGATTCATTTCGGTCATTTTATTCCCACGAGTCCCAGGGAAATAAAGGTCCACACCAGTGGAGCCCCGTTTGCTGGTGTAAGGCAGCTTACTCAGGGAGGACGCCAGGTATCTTTGAGGCTCCGTTAGATGCACATCTTCCATGTGCCATGCACCCCATAAGCACGGATCGCATAGCACTTTAGGGTTGGATTGGAACACGTTTAGTCTCACTCCTCGGCTGAGGCCTGTCTGGCATGGGAGACCCTACCAGTAGCTACAGTAGCCCCACGCCTTCTTTGGTGCTGACTGACAGCTTTGAAAAGCTACCAGACCAAATTATGTATCCCTACGCCGAAACATATGATCTGCAAAAATATTTGTTTAGCAGCTGTCACGTCTGAGAGTCAAAATTTAGGTATATACCTAAATATTGATAGTCGGAAGTCAGCTGTGAGCTGTCAGTCAGCACCAAAGAAGCCACGGAGCTACTGTACACTACCGCCAGCATACCCCTCAGCTTCATTGGAGCCTCAATCCCCGCTGATGGACCTACGTAAAGGCAGTGTTCCCTGGCGGGGATGTAATCACTCTAATATAGTGTCTTCTGAAATTACGTGTTTGTATTCAAGGCCATAAATAGAGTAGTGTGATCAGGGTGGCTTGGAGTTAATCCCTTCTGAAAATATTGTCAAAAACTAGTGTAGTATTTCTTATTAGTGACTGAGATAGTATATTTTAGAAATCTTAGTAAATTTCAGAACACCCACAGTCACCATTACTATTTTTTTTTATAGTATGGCACATTTGACCGGGAGGGACTTTGACATCCAGGTTTGGTCGCATTAGGGCTGATCTACATTAAGTCGTATCCGCTTGTCTGGAGTCAGCGTTGTGACTTGTCGGTCGTCGTGTCGTATTGTAGTTCCTTTCAAAAGAAACTGTAACTATACAATGAAATTTCGTTGCTGGTAATTTCAACCAATAGGAATGAAGAAAAGTAATAAATATACTGGCTTCTTACAGTTTATACAACTATATAGGTAGAATTGTTTTCAATATAACGATTCTTTTCTTTCGTAAAAAGGAGTATAAAATAAATACTGACAGACTCAATAAGTGTGTCATTGTAATCCAAAGTGAACAAAAAACCAGGCAAAAAGCATACATACACCAGCATGGACTATGAATTCATAATCAAAGTCATAATTTTAATACTCTAAAATAATTAATATATATATATATATATATATGTGTGTATATGTGTATATGTATATATATGTATATATGTATATATATGTATATATATGTATATATGTATATATATGTATATATATGTATATATGTATATATATGTATATATGTATATATATATGTATATATATGTATATATATATGTTTTAAGGAACAAAAAATGCAATAAATATTTTGATTTCCATGAAGTAGGCTATTATCATAGATTAAATTAATATTAACTTTGGTGACTTAGCGGTCTAGGGTTTAGGTTTTGTAAAACCCTCTCAGTTCTTTACCTTGTAGCAATAGGCCCCTAAAGAAAATACTACAAGAATAAGAGGGAATAAGCTAACATAATAATAATAATAATAATAAAGAGAAGATAGCCTTAGCAAGAGTTAAATGTAGAGAGTAGTTTAGTTCATTCAAAAATAACAGACAGTAATTTAAGTGGCCTCAATTTATCTAGTAGAACGAAAAAAAAACATAGTTGATTACATTACATTTAAAAAAAGATTTATTCTATTAGACCAGGCTAGCTTTATATCAATAAAAGTATGAAAACAATAAAATATAACAAAATCTATACATGAAATATAAAAAGCTTGAAGAGCCTTTCAAAACTGTTACAAACGCGTCTTAACATCTACAGATATTACTAAAACATATACTCTTCCAATGTAAAGTTATATCTTTATATTCCATACTTTTACTTTAAATATCACGAGAGTATTATAACTATACACAAAACGAAAGTATCTTCAAGTACTACGATATACATTTATACAATAAACATTACGTTAACTAGCACGAGAGTTTCACACCTCAAACCTAATGTAAACTCGCGCGGGAGTACTTGAATATGCATCATTGAAATACTGAACAAGGTCTAACAATTGATACTAATTTTAATAACATTTAGAAGTATGCCACATTTCGAATATAATTATATGTGAAGAATAGTCAAATTTACGTTACACAAAATATTGGAATGCATATACATGATTTTAAATATATAACAACCAAAACTAGGATAATACGGATAGTCTAAATATCCATATTATTAAGATAGATAAAATTATATATATATATATATTAACATTTCGTTAAGCTAGAACAGCAAAAATTGAGAATTTACTAACATCTTTAAGAAACAAGCCCTTAAGTGGCGACACGAAATTAATGTTAAATTTGGTTTTAAATAGTATTAAATAATGTCTAAACTTAATAAACGAATATCAGCCTATCTCAACTATAAAAAAATTAAATAAATTAGTTAAAGTTCCATAATTCAAACTTTTAAGAAGTACTAAAAATATTTACAGAGTATTATAACTTTCCCTTCACAGAGTACATGTTTTTGGAAGTCGTCTCATGACACTATAAAATAATAACCACAGTCCATCCATCATGTCGTTGATTTAAAAAGTACATCATAAATAAATATTACACAGGTCCATCCTCGATGATGCCGAGTTCAGTAGTCAGCTTACATCTTGCACACTTTCATAATATATAGTGGTCTTACTGCGTAGTTATGATAGGGGGGAGTAGTTCAAACTAAGTCGGTGACGTAACATTTTGTGAGGATAACGCTGTCTTTCTCACGTAGGCTATCTTGATTGTTGGTCGCTAATTGGTCATCCCGCTCCGTATAGACGATACTCGGGTTTGTTGTCAAAAATCTTTTTAACTGCTTGGCTGCTGACGTCAGAGATCAGGTGATGGTTGCACAAAACCATCCGAAAGAGGGCAGCCATGTCCGCGTGCACTCTTCGCCAGGTGTGGAGAAAATCACCCATCAGATATGACTAAACCAGGCTGGTTGTAACATCAAGTGCCAATACATCAAGGTAAGGTTGCCCCGCTCCTCGATTTAGGACGTTTTGAAGTCAGCCAGGTTACTAGGGTGTGCAAGCCGGTTTATCCAGAGGGTACGTGTATGAACAGTTTACACTGTAGAGTTTTGTTAGTGAATTATATTGAATTATATTGTTTGTATATTGCTTGAAGTGACATGGAACTACAATAGTGAAGAATACTATTATAGAATATTTGAATAAATGCCGAAGTTTCTTGGAGCGGGTAGTATGAATCGGACGATAGTCTATGCATCATTGGTTTGGGTGGGGCCTTGATTGTAATATACCACTCTTATATTGTTACAGTTTCAGAATTCTTTACTGAAGTTCCGGGGTTCAATCCTTGGTCCCGGCACAAATTTATCTGATTGCCAAACCCTTCCTTCCCCTCTGACAAGACGTGTATTTATCACAACTTGTGAATGGGGGGAATACCAGGCCTCCACCATGGTTCGAATCCCACGTTAAACTGCAGGTCCCCCATTTCATATCACAATCACCCTACTATTACACTTTAGCGTAAGTGCGTACAACCCGAACGGTTAGTAGGACGCAGTTCTAATATAAATAGTAGTAGTAGTAGTAATAATAATAATAACTTTAAATAATTTTAGTAATGCAACCATATTAATTTTTGATTGGCTGAACGCAACGTGTCGTAACGCAAGAGATGGACACTGTTTCTCCTTCCGACAATTCCGACCTACTACTGCGATTGCAACATTCAATGTAGACAGTCAATATTACGACTCTAGCTCCCGACAAGCGGGTCCGATTCTATGTAGACGAGCCATTATATGTATACTATTAGCTGCTCTGTTGGCAAAGAACGTTGCCCAAGGTACACCTTGGGAGCATGTCCACACGTCGTACCCGCAATTATATATGATGTGATGATGGTTATTATTGATTGAGTTGTGTATCCAGGTAAGCCTTAACCTAACTTAAGTCGAATTAACCAAACCCTGGTGACCATTGGGATTATTCCCCTTAAGGGAATAATACCCAAAGTAACAGCTAGGAATCGAACCCAGGACCCCTAGGCTTGTATCCAGGTATACTGACCATTACATCACGGGGCCGGCTACCATTACTTTTAAAATATACGTTAAATTACTTCAACAAAAATTTAATGGTAAGCATATTCCTTTCATATATTATTTGGGGACTTTAGTACTGGCCACCTTCCTTATATGAAATTAGACCACCAACATAAAAACAATATGAGTAAGGGAATGAATATCGAAACAAGACCTTAATCAAGTGAAAAATGACAACCTGGCCACTTGAATAAATCCCGGGACTTTTGATTATGCACAACAATGCTCTACCAGTGAGACACCTATGTTCGTCTCGTATCCAGGGACATCTTTCAATTGTTGGTATATATATTTATTGGTAGACAATTGTTAATCCAATTAAATATGAAAAAACAAGACAAGAAATGTAGTGACACGTGGCTACCAGCATCATTTTTCATGTGGGGTAGATCATGACAAGAATACTCAACAAGCAACTGGGACAGAAGTGTGATGGGAGAATACCAATTTAGATTCATAAAAGGAAAAGAAACCATATATGCCATTAGGATGCTGAGAATAATTTCAGAAAGAGCGATGGAGGTCTAGGAAGAAGTCTATAAACGTTTCATAGACTGGCAAAGGGTTTTCAATAGAGTAAAGTGGAAGAATCAGACGGAAATACTGTAGATGATTGGCATCATTTAGATGATTAGATGATTGATTGTAAACTTGTACTTGTAAAAGTAAGCGAAGGTGATTCTGATAGATGGAGAGAACAACAATGTTAATATAGAGAGAGGAGTGAGACTGTGATGCTGTTTTTCACCCAGTCTGTTCAACTAGTATGAAGACTAGCTGGTCAGGGAATCCCTGGAATGATTGAGCAATTTTAGGATAGGAAGACGCATCATCAATACAATAAACTACGCAGATGATCTATCATTAATGGCCGGAAATAAAGAAGATATGCAGGAAATGATTGTCTGGCTGGTAGAGCTAGAGATAATATAAAGCATGGAAATCAACAATGAGAAGTCAAATGTAATGGAGGTTTAAAAAAATGTGGATCTGCTTTGAATCAAAGTTGGAAACCAGGAGATGTAAAACATAGAGTGGTTCAAGTAGGAAGTCTATTGAAAAATAATGCTTTTTGCATCAAAGAAGTTAGGCAGAAGATCGCCATGATCAAGGAAGCTTTCAAAAATAAGAGGTCACTGGTGACCAGCAAGTTGAATTTGGAACTGAGGAAGAACCTGATGAAATGACACATTTGAATCATCGCGTTGTATGAAGCAGAAAATTTGAATTTTAGGAAGATGGAAAAAAAAAGTACTCCGGTATCTTGGAAAAGTATTAATGGAGAAGACTTGAGAAGTTCAGGTGGACATACAAGGTGACAAAGAAGTCTTAGGAAGAGTGGGTAAGAAGAGACCCCTTTTTATAAGTTATTCGTTGGTACAAGGAAAACTGGATCGGACACATCGTTAGTAGTAACAGTCTTCTGAACGATGTTATAGAAGGGAAGGTTGAGGGGAAAATGAGCTTTGGAAGGAGAATTCAAATAATGGATTTGAAGGAAATTAGACAATTATTGGAGATGAAGGATGAAAAGGACAGGGTGCATTGGTGGTTTAGTTTCACCAACAAAAGGAATATACCTGTCGTAAGACAAACCCTCTAATAATAACAAGTACCGATCCTATGGATAACCATCACCTATCAGTTTTTAATAACATGAATTTTCAACAAACAAGTTGTAAACTATTGTAATTACATGAATGGCCGTATAGAATAAATCATATTTAATTAATTTAAATTTCAACGACACCTTTACATGGGGATTGAACCAAGGACTTTTGGATTGCTAAGCCAACAGTTACAGGTTAAAGTTCTCGGTCCATGTGTCTATTATCAACTATTTTAAAGTAAGAAAAAAATTTGCACTGTGGCTTACTAACCGCTTGAACTATAAGATTATGTACTAATTACGCTAATTGCTTTAGGAATGAGTAAGGTTATATTTAGAGGATGTGTACCCGTATTTGCGTGGAAAGAATGGAAAACTATTTAGTAAGAACCACCCTCAGTACACCCAATCCAGTAAACGCCACTAGCCCCGTCTTCAGCAATCTAGTTTACTATGAGAGTGATACCTTATACCACGTGGTTACTGAAACCTATATAGGTAATGTTGGTTTAAAAAATATTTCCAGTATGACCTAGTATAGACAAATACATATTTTAATGCTACTTGTATAAAGCCGTGCATTCTTAAAATTATGGTTGTACTACTACTTCTATTACTACTATTACTTCTATCACTACTACTACTACTAATAATAATAATAATAATAATAATAATAACTAGAGAACCTATACAAAACATTGTTCAAACGTACCTCTTATTTTATAAATGCATTGATTGCATTTTCTTCTATTCTTTTGAGCAAATTTCTCCAAAACTTCATCAGGATACACTTCTATGATTCGATGAATATTTAATATGGCTAAACCATTTGATCGTTCCTTATTCATATTTGATATTAAGTATGTCTTTAATCTTCTTAGGGTAGAAAATAATCTTTCACTAGTGCAAGTACTCACGGGAAGAGCAGACAAGATGTAGAGAAGAACTTTAATGTTTGGGAAAAAACCATCTGAAGCATACATTAAGCTTTCAACCACACTAGATGGACACTTTGCCTTAGATTTATGTTTCCAACTTTGTTTCCACAAGTCAATTTTTCCACAAAATTCGGACGGATTCCCAGGAAGATCAATAGCATATGTTTGAGCTGCTTGTAATAAAAGCTTACTGTCTTGGTTGGCAAATGCTGGTATTAAACCGTATAATTTGATCATATTATCATGGCCAGTTGATGAAAATCTAGTTTACAATTCAGAAATAAGATAGTCCACAAATGGCAGGTAAACATTTAGTCTTTAATATTCTTCAGGACTTGATGCAGCAACATTTGGTCCATGTGTTTGTGTTCGAAACGTCTTTGGCATAGTGATGTCAATTTAATGTTTTTCATTCAAATTCACCGCTTCCATATGTTCTTCTGTATATTTAGAAGGGCTATTCCGATAATTTTTCAATGTCTCTAGAACATTTTCTACAATATTATAGCAGTTTTTCAGGTTTAACTAAGGGTTTTGAAGCTGACGAGACAGCGTGACTGTTGTACTGAAAATAAATGAAACTAAAAGCAGAGTTATAATAAAGTCAAACGTGAGAACTGAGGTGAGTAAAAGTTCTTACTTTGATGATTGTGCTTCCAAATCAAATACTTGTAGGAAACATGCAACTGCATCAAAAACATTTAAGAATTGTAAAAATGCATAGTGTCGTTCTACCCAACGCGTCCCTCAAAGCGTTTTGAGTTTGCACTTTGTTCCTTCAGGATATAGTTAATATATTTTTGCTTTCGTTAAAACTGTAATCCAGTAAACGAACAGTTTATATATATATAACAGTATATATATATATATACATAGAGAGAGAGAGAGCAAGAAACAAACTGCTTTTCCCTAATACGAGTTTGCACACCTCTTATTCTACCAGACATGTTAGATCCTCCACCGTACCCTTGACCACGCAGGCTCTCGATTTTAAGTAAAAGAATGTTTAATTTTTTAAGAAGTAAGTTCGTGAGAGCCTAGCCACAGAGATTTCTCTCTTCCATAAAACTTAAGAATTATTCTCGAATTTTAAAAGAGAGTATGTCCAAAAATCTAATTCAAAGACTCATATGTTCAACTGTTCCGACGTCCGCTGTTATATATGCTAGTACCGAAATAAATCGCCCTACTTTAATGGACTTAACAATTTTATTAAGGATATTCTCCCCCAAGCTTTAATTAATTCGTTCTGAGTTGTTTTATTAATAAATGTTGCATTTTTGGGGTGTGGTTTTTATATGATTCATTAAATTACTATTACCGGCACCAATATGATATTTCAAAAGTGCTTGGAAGTTTCTCTCATTTTCAGCAATATCGTTTTCTCTAAGCTTTCCGTAATCACGATGACCTCTTAGAGTAAAGTATTTTCAGCCACATAGCATAACTGTCTTCATAATGGTTATCAAACGTGCTTGATTCTCTTACATTCTTTTTTCTCATCACAATTTAATCTGACTTCAACTGATTGTGTCTTGTTTTAAAATGTATTATTAAATTCAGAACATCTTGTGATTACTGTTTTATGATATTCATTGGAGGCGTGTTCGCAAAGCATTTCATTTCCTTTTTTGTAGTTTAGAAACGGAGTCCGTAAAAATCTTCCAAGATATATTTTACTCCTACCTCCTTCCAAAAAGTACACATGCATTACAGTAAACTCCATTGTCCTTGGCACTAATCGTCAACCAAACAAACTTGTCAAGCCATGATATTTGAAAATGTCTAATACCTCCTGACTGAAAAACATTTGGGAACTTGTAACTTAGTGGTGGAGTCCACAGTTCTACTAGCATGTGATATTTTAAGTCATCGGAAATAGTTTCAGCTCTAACAAAGTTGCCAATATCACATTTTTATGGCTCTACACTTTCTATAGAAATTTTAGTATTTGAATTAGATCCACTGGTTGAGGGTGACTAACAAATTAAGTTCACTGACGCACTATTTTCATTAAATCCACAGTTTAGTTTCCTGTTGGTTCAGGATTTTGTTCTTTAAAATACAAAATAAATCGCTTTGTCCTTTTCTTTTTTACATTATAATGACAATGCTTGCATTCAAATCACATAACTAGAAAATACAATATTTTATCACAAGATTTAATAGCATGATGTATCACAATCACAGTAGGCAGTAGCACATTAACCATAAAAAACTGAAAATAAATATCACACTCACAGTTTACTGAGAGTAAAGAAAACCATCATAGGTAATTATAATCACAAAGAGACCGAAATATTTATAAATTACACTTTATTTGCACATAGGTATTAACAAAACGAAACACACATGTAAAATGTTCCCCTTCTAAGGCCACTCGAACTTATCGTTTTGGTATACTAAAAGTAAATAATTCCAGCTACTTCTGACTGGTTTAAAACAGATTATCGTACTTTTCACTGGAAAAGGGTAAGTCTTTCTAAACATAACATATTCCACACCTATTTAACTAGGTTAATTGCTTGTGTTGAAGACAGGTGTAAGAGATTAACAGCCTGCACTAGGAATTCAGTAGGTGTGTGCAAATTTTTGAAATGTCAAATTCAAAGTTGAAGCCTAAGTCACCTTCGATTCAACTTCGTTACTTTGACAACCACTGTAACATTAGCATCTTTTAGAAATTTTGAAGTAATAATAAAATTGCTATACAAAACGAAAATTCTTTAAGATCACTAAATATAACCCATTTAAATAAATTATAATCATCACGTGACACCGATAAAAAGTATTTTAACACGGACTGGTGAATAAATTACATCTACCTATTACGCACGCAGGGCTAAACTCAGATATATCAGCATAAAAATAATATAATATGGTATGTTTTTTCCCTACAAAACTTTATATCCATCTACCTATTACGCACGCAGGGCTAAACTCAGATATATCAGCATAAAAATAATATAATATGGTATGTTTTTTCCCTACTAAACTTTATATCCATCTAGAAGTATTACTAGATAATTTAAAAATTAGGAATAGTCTTATTTGACAAAAAAATGTATTTGGTCTCAGCTTCAACATTTCTTCACATGTTTCAATCTTTGCTTCGCCTGAGATTAAAGATGAACATTCTTCTCACACCACTAGAAAAGATACAAGCTTGTATGATTTAACATTTTTTGTATTTTCTTTATAAATATATATTTTTTTAATTTAATTTTAAAAATACCACAAGTGGGGCATTTGACTCCCCCCCCCCTAGATCCACGCCTGCCTTATACATGAGTTAACAACATGTAACTATTTTTATTACAAATTCATAAGAACATACTCTAAACTAAGTCAAATATGTAATTGATTCATCTATTCACATCAAAATAGATCACTCTAATTTGTTTAATAACGTTGATCCACCTAAATAATTATTTATAGTATAAAAATATATTCAAGACTGTAGTTGGGGGGGGGGGGCGAGGAGGAGCTAGGGTTTCAGGTTTTAAAACCCCCACCCCTTCTCGGAATTTGCAAAAAAAATGCCTTGTTACGATTTAAACAAAACAATAAAATATGAGTTGTGTTTGTTTGTGGTCACCATTGTAGGCCTATTATTAAATTAGGTACAGTACATTAAAAATATGTTTGAATGAGTTCATTAGTTAGTTAACAAAGCTGTGTAGATTATGATAAAATATTTACAAAGGTGATTGAAATTATTAATAAATGTTTGGAGAACTGTTGAAGTGGGAAAATCTTTGAGACTAGAAAGCAATAAAACTTTTCAACTTGAAACTATTCGACTGGTTCTTCCGAGAAAACTTCGCAAATGAGTCGGCAATTAAAGAGAACTAGATGGTGGAGACAGGTTAAGAAAGGGGTGGGGAATTTAAGCTATCAGCCCCCTAAACCACTTGTAGTTTGCGTGAATATAAACAGCGGCAGTTTTAGAACAACTTACATGTGCTTGTTATAAACAGTGTCTTGTGTGAATGCTTTTAGTTTTGATAATTTAGTGCGCAGTATAGACTAATGTTAGTTACTGTGAAGTTTAAAATTGTATACTTATTCCAAATGCTAAGCTTTGTTTTCTAAGTTTACATTATGGATTCCAGTAAACACAAAAACCAATCTCGGAAGCTCTTGCTTTTAGTAGGAAAGGTCTTAAAGAAAATAATAATAGGTTTTAACCGTCAAAAGTGATAATATTTTTCTAATTTAATAGCATTATTTTGGCTGCAGGTGAGTTGCATCCTCACGGTCTGTTTACCTCTAAAGATAGAGGTGAATTGTGGCCAAACATTTTTATATCCACGCAAGAATTGTGGCCAGGGCTGTTGACCTGACCTAACCTATCCTAACCTAACACACCTTCAAATTTTTGGCCAAAACAATTGAACGACAAGAACTGAGGAAGTTTGAATATTACGAGGGATGTCGATGTGAGACAAAGATAGAAAGAACACTGCTTATTATGTGGATGCAACTCATACCTCTCTCTATCAATTGAGTGGGCTGCAATTCGTAAGTGTGTCTCAAAATGGTTGGTCACAGCTCATACACGATTTCGAGATTAGGCCACAACTCACATACACAGGTTATTTTATAGGTGCTAATAATATCTGTGATCTGTGACTGCTAGAAGTCACATAACTTTACTTTATATAAACATTGTTTCAAGTAGATTTTGTAACAGTAAAAGAGAAGTTCATTCCTGTTGAATTTTGACTGTAGACATGGTCGTCAGAAGAAAGGGTTTGATACCAAAGGCATATACAGCTCCGACCTCTCCTCCTGGCCACAACTCAACTCATTTCAATACCTCTCTCTCTCATAGGTATGAGAGTAATTTGTGTCATTGGTGGCGGAATCTTATTTTTGTACGGTGGAGGGACAATATACCAAAAATGATTCTGGGGGACTTGACTACCCCCTCCCACAATCCTAGGGAGCTCTGGATGTCCTTATCTAGAAATATTTGGGCAGTATTATTAGATGCCTTTAATTTTTTGAAATTATCCCCTTCTAGAATTTTTTTGAAAATATTTATTTTATAGAATCTATTATAAGTGATATTACGTTAGAGCATACTTTTGAAATTGTGATAACCCTATAATATATCTACAACACAATCCTAGCCCTATTTTTGTTTAAACTTTAATTTGATGCCTTACATTTTTCCAGCGACAATGTACATCCTAAAATGGCCTTTCCTCCAGTTAAAACACCACTTATACCCTTAATTAAGAAGGCCTAGATGCACATTTTTGCACTTGGTGGAATGTAAGTTTATGTATGTTTTAAAAAAAATGTTCTGTTTTTAAAGTAGTTAGTCTCTGCCTTTAATTACCATGAAATAAATTTCAGAGAGCTACTAGAAGCATTTAATATTAGTAATTTTTATTTTACTATTGTAGTTGGGGAGCTGAGCCCCTCAACGCTCCCAAAATTTTTTGACCATGTTACGGTCTTGATTATATTACAAGTGATCTAAACAATACAACTAGGACATATATTTTAAATTGCTAGTATTTGAAAAGGAAGTTTGGATTCATGGGATGTTTTCCTAAATGGACCTTTAGAGAATAGCTTTTCTAAACACTAATGTTGGCTACTTTTAGTTTTTACCCTGAAGAGATGGCTTTGTATATTGTGAGATTTCAAATAATCTTAATAATATTTTGCTTTTATCTTGTTTTAAAATGGAAAGAGAAGAACTTATATAGTATATAATGGTACTCCCAGTAAAAAGTATATTATACACATATTATTGGGAGTACCACAATAAAATCTGTTTTGCTATATGCAAAAACATCGGTGATAAATATAGTGTACCATGGGGCGCACGTGACCTGGAAGGGTCACAGGCCGTTCACACGTTGACGTGTAAACCACGAGTTCTTTTAGAGATATTGGGGTATGCTGCCGACCAAAGACGAATGAAAATGCCCACGGAATATTCAAAGTTTTAATTATTAAAATTACCACTTACATACACACACTGATTATCTGTACATCTAAATTAATTGTAACTAAACAAGTAATTAAGTAAAATAAAAAGAACCTTAATCAAGTATGTAACTTAATAAACTAATAAAGCAACATAGAGAAATAAGTAAATTGAATAAACAAATTAACAACTATAAAACACCTAATAACTATTCAAATATTTAAAAACAGTCACAAAAATGTTAATTAACACAGTGGTCTACAAGAATAATAAAAGTCACTTGTCTCACGCACGATACACGGCGATGACCCACAATACACAAACGCTGGACTCGCTGGTCCACTCCCATGCCGTACACACTACCCCGGCACGCGCCACACGAGCACTGGACTCGCCGGTCCACTCCCGTGCCGTACACACTACTCCGGCACTCTCCAGACGAACACTGGACTCGCCAGTCCACACTCTCGCACTGGGAACTCCCGGACTCATCAGTCGTGAGCCAAGAACTGAACTGAGGCTACCTCTGAGCATGTATTTATAGGGGTGGTGACAGATGAGGGTCTGGAATCCTCCATTTCTAGATTAAAAAGGATCCAGACACCTCCAGACGTGTCTCCGTCCTCCCCCCCACACCCCTTTGGCCCCTCTTATTCCCCAGTCAAGCGAGAAGGTCGCTGCCCACCCACTAGACAAGGAGGGAGACAGAGAGAACAAGGAGCGCAGCCATAAGGGCCAGCAACGAGAACACGCTGGTCCCGCTGTTAGACTCTAATCTTGTTACAATAGTATCTTCCATGTTGTCAGCTAATATAATTATGAGTAGATATAAGGTAAGAGGGCTGTAATAATAATTTCAATATCCTATTCTTTATAAAGTTATCTACGCCATTGCTTGTCTGCCTACAGGTTCGACTGAATGATTAGTGTTCTTTAATATATGGGGAGTTGAAGCTCATGGGTTTGAGATGAATTATAACCCTCATGTCGACTATACTGACTCGGACAGGACAAGAGGCTTCCTACCCCTGCCTGTGGGATGTTCTTCATCCGGTAACCCGTCCTGGCAGACTGTCTCCTCAAGGCAGCTCCTGGCAAAGTCTGGAGAGTTAACCTGATGAGAGGCTAAACCTTTGTCTAGTCGTATGTGTGGGAGTGAATGGAGAGTGCCCCTCCCCCCTTTTCGCCTCTCAATAAGTGGTTGGCAGCTATTAACATCCAGAAAAGCCGGTCAGGTCACCTACACAAGGTCCCCGCTAGGAAACTTATGTTGATAGTCGTTTTGGGCTGATTCCTAAGGCTGGGTGTCTGATCTCCTCCAAGTGGGTTAATGAGTCTACGTAAGCGTCCAGCACTCACGGAAGTAGGAGCCAGCTTCTACAGCTGATGGAAGCTGGCCAAGGTGGGGCTGATTTTCTAGCAGTCCAGTGACGACGGGGATCTACGGCAGACATGGGAGCATCTGTTCCTAAATTGCACGCTGCATGCTTGTATGACACAGCCGTTATGTGCTAGAGAAGCCTTGAAAGAGGTGTTTGTTTCCTTGATACTGAATGCCAGACGGATGCGCTTACACTTTTAACAGTAACTGACTTACTGTGGATTCACACGTTCACCGAAAAACTAGCGCGGAAAATAAACGTGGCCACGTGACACGCTCTAAGCCAATCACAAGATTTCCGTTTAATCTGCGCGAGGAGATGTGAAATAACCCGTTAGTGTAAAGCGTGTTTATTTATGTATTTGATTGTGCCACGACACAGCATTATAATTTGAAAACAATCATAGGAACTCTAAACTAGATGTTTATCCACTAGAAAATAAAATATGTTGACCCATGATGCATTGCAATGCTTTTAAAAAGCTGAGTATTAACTTAAAGGGTGTGGATTACTGCGAATATTCTGCTGTCTATTTTTCGGCGGGCGTGTGAATCAAGCTTTATAACTCATAAGGTGTCTGACTAGAGACGTAGCTCTTTTTTTTAATGTGTTTAGTTAATTATAATTTGCTACGTTGTTTATTTTTTATCGTGGTTATTGGCATATAATATTACAATATAATAATAATAATTATTATTATTATTAATTATTACAGCGATCCTTTCATTTAGAACTGGTGGTAGAAATTATTTTACTTGCCCAAACTTTTTTTTAAATTTAAATGTTAATAAACTTATAGTGAGTTTAAACTGATCAGAAGAGTCCTGATTCCCACTCAAGTATAAGTAAGCCTAATAATTACTGTGAGATTGGGTCTATTTCCATTCACTAACTGGTTAATTATTGATCTCAATGTTGTGCTTTATTAAACCTGCAGTTTTGATAAGGTAGGGAAACCTATTTTTAGTGAACTGTGATTTCACTAAACATTTGAAAAATATAATTTTAAAGAACAAATATTTTTTCAAGTTCGAAATTATTATTATTTAACTTGATACAGCTCGCATCTATAGACGCCATCTACATTTCAAGTTAATTTAATCTAGTTTGCCAGAGATGTGAAATTGGGATCCGAACAAAGACTGTACTTAAAGTAGTTTCACTTAAAATTTTTATCACTCCCATTCTATAAAAATTAAGAAACATTTACACCTTATTATTGTGTCTTACTCATAACTAACTATAACTTTATATGTATAAAAAAACTGAACTATTCATTGAACTGTCTTCTTTTTCTTTTTCCATGACACAAGCGACTGCTTACGCCCAAAAATAATCCATTCTTGTCCCCTCTTACCAATTCAGAACGATTAATAACATCGACAGGCAATATTTCTTCCAGTGTAATACTTAATATTCCTTATGCATTTTTAACTGTGTAAAAATGCTTTATGGCTCATATTCAGTTTGTAATTTATAGATTTTCAGACAAACATACTGTAATTTTTATACCATATTATAATTTCGTTTCATTAATCAATTTTAGTGCATCAAAAATGGTAGCTTCTTGTTAGATCAGTGAATTGTATGACAGTTACAATAAACCATACATTACATTGAGAGGTAAGCGTGAAGATAAGTGCTAATGAGAGCGTCTTGATGTTCTGATTTAATATAATTGTTCTACTGGGATAAGGGTGAGGAGTGTGGAAATAAAAACCAATGTACATACATTTTCATGGAGGGAAAGTGGGAAACCATCTAATAGATAAATGGTACGGTGCATCGCACATATTCTTTCCCTTGATCCTATATGTAAATAATTGGTGTACCCATTTTCACACGGGGAATTTATATATAAAATAGTTTGGATATATTTACTATAGTACAATATACCACAGGGAATAGTAGCTAAATCTGAAATCACGTTTGAATATTAGGCTAATCCTTTATTGGTTTATTTTGGTCTTATTTGTACATTTTCGAAATTATTGCCATTTTGGCATCTTTCATTTTTTAAGATTGTATTTTTACAATTTTTATAATTTTGGCCTATTTGCCCTTTCCCTCCTCTTTTTATACTAACTATCCGGCTTAGATCCAAAGAAATAGTTAAGGTTAAGGGGTAAAAAGTTAAAATAGTTGCAAAAAGAGTAAAAAGTTTATATGCTGTGAAGGGTGTAGCGTAAAATGGTTGTAAGCTATACATAGTAAAGGGTAAAGTGTAAAAAGGGTAATAAGGATAAAGCGTAAAAAGGTTTACAGGTAAAAATCGTATAGATACATAAAGATTATTAAGGGCCACATTGCAATAGGTCACGCAACCAGGTCTCGCGGCCAGTCGGTCACGGCGGCCACTGGGATACCGGAGGGCGTTCGCCACGACCGGATGTTTAAACATGAGTAGATGCCAGGTAGTGCACAAGCAGTTAAAACAAGATCAACCAGTTGTCTCCTGACGTCACTCATGATAAGTTTGTCAGTGTTGTTTGTGCACTTAGCGTGGTTTTTAACCATACAAGGATATTTTGGAATGCAAGCAAGAGTACATCAATAGAATTTGCATACATATAAGTGTATTTAAATAACTTATCTCCATATTACCTAAGATATTGATAAAATATTTAAAACAATCCCTTCTTATCGTGCGTGTGTAACCTAGGATGCATCCAGAATGTCTTATTTCTTCTGTTTCGATGTTTTCTCAACAATTACCAAATTACTCCTAATTTATCTGCGTCCATATACAGAGTGAGGAAAAAATACATGAAAAAATGGTTGACGTGGTCTGGGCACACTACACATGGTCGTGGAGTAAGTCACGGCATATTTTGGCCACGGCAACTACGGGTCGTTTGGTCAGATCGCCTTGTGCGCAGGGCCTTTATTAGAAATAAATCACATTTAAAAATTGATATATTATGATGACATGGAAAGAAGAGTTTGTTATATATACCCAACTCTTCTTGTTTATTCTTCATGGCTAACAAACTTTCAGTGCTTCCAAATTGTGGGCAATTTTTTTAGTAAAACTTTCTCGCAGCGTTAATATTTATTACTTTTTTCAGTTCTCAATTAATTAAAAATATTATAATCCATATGTTAAAATCCTGGCTTATAGGTGCGCATGTCTGTGTACATGAGCTACTAATATTTAAAAGTCAGACCTCTGCATGTGCTATATATATCACGAAAAGCTCATGATGGACCCACACATTCTTCATCTTATAAATATATAATATAGAATAAATAGCTATATAGAAGAAGAAGATCGCACTTGTTTCGTGTCGAGCTAGACTACCGAGGATGGGGAGATCGAGGTTAAAATTTCAGTTGGGTAAACTGGGGGTGGTCTTTCCTAAATGGTTTTCCACTCTCTCTCCACGCAAAGGTGGGTTCAATTAGTCTAAAATTTATTCTCCCAATTCCTAGCCCATTATACTAATTAATACTTGGCGTACAACCCGAACGCGTAGTAAGGTACGGTGCTAAATAAATAAATATGAAGATGGAGACTTTTACTAAAAACTCGTAGGATTTGTGAAAAGAAATCATATACACTTGTTTAGAAATTCAACCCTTGAACATAAATTAAATATATATATATTTTTTTCAAACATTGAAAAAAAACCGAACATATCTTTTCACCAAAGAGCATGGTAATCAATTTCAATTTGTCAAAGAGCTCCATAAATATATTTTTTAAATCTATCAGCCACATATATATTTCTGATCCAAAACAAATATAAATCTATATATTTCTGATCCATAACAAATATAAATCTATATATTTCTTATCTATAAACAAATATATCTAATATATGTATATACATATATATCTCTTATATAACAAATATAAATATATATATTTCTTATAAATAATAAAAATAATGATGGAGCTCTTTGGCAAATTTAAATTGATTACCATGCTCTTTTGTGAACAGAGATGTTCCTCTTTTCCTAATGTTTTAAAAAAAAGTGTATATTTAATATAAGCTCAAGGGTGGAGAATTTCTGCAACAGTGTATTTATATATATATATATATATGATTAAAGATAAGAAATTATATATTTTATAAAAACTACACTCCAAATAACAGATTTTAATTCCAAATAGTACTACAACTTTACAATGATTAGTTATTTCGTATCTTAGATCGTTGCGCAGGTTAGATTAAACTGGAAATTTATGCTCGTCTAAGGTACCGTTAAAGTCAATTTTATTGGAAAATATGAGTTGCCATTTTGTTTGTATTGTTAATCAGTACTTAGATACAAAATTTAATCAACATTGTTATAGCGGATTTGGATTTTAAAAAGATCGATTTTTCGCTCCTTGCTCTTTTATAAGCTACCTTTAATTTTCGGGTTGCCATCAAATTCCTAAAACAGCTTGGGGGAGCCCTACTCTAGAATCTAGATAAGAATTATCAGTAAATCGGTAAAATGTTTAAGGCTCTAGGCCTAGATACAGACACACAGACAAACAAGACGACATCGTGAAAACAACTTTTTCTGTTTCAGGGGTTTTATCAAAATCTCGAGTTTGAATTTGTTTACGATCATAATAGGCCTACTTCCCTCTCCAAAGGGCCAAGAGAAATTAAAAACCCCCTCAGATTACCTAGACAAATAAGTCCACGTGCACATTGATGTGGTTTTCTGATTTAATACATATACGTATTGATTAAATATGACTGGTTTAATTACTTTTATAGATGTATGAAACATCTTTTGGCCAGACAGCGAGGTATGCCGGTCGTATAGGCCGAGTTCGGCGGTCAGTGCGCGGGTCGCCCGGTGAGGAAAGGGGCACCCGCAGTGAAGACGCCGACTAGGCGAAATGTGCCGTGCGGTGGGGCTATTATACCCCACCGCAATATGTGATTTGAGCCCTATTTGGGGGATAGGAGTAACTTTTTCATTTTTTATTCGACGGATTCGGTATATTTAAGAACCCTTATGGGTTGGACAATATTAATATTATTTCATTTATGTATGTTTTGGTAAAAAAGTTTGTATATAGCTGGTAAGAAGTTAAATAAATAACTAATTAAAAGAAAAAAAAGATGGCTTACATGTGATAACAAGCGTTGATAGGCCTGTATAGCTTACTCCACGAGCAAAACAAGCATCGATTTTACCTTATAGTTCACTTATTAGAGTGAAAAAGCATAATTAGCCCAACTATATCTTCTTATAGCCTAATTACTCGTGTGATAACAACGTTACTCACCTGTTTGTTACCATCACATCAAATATTTCTGTTTTCGGAGTATTTTACTAGAAGGGACTATACATCAATTAATTATAGGACTCAAATCACAAAAAATGTATTGATTGATTCCTATTATTGGAATAATATAATCCCTGGTGGGACATCTATCTTTTAATTTGCTGTTAAAATATAATTAATTAATCTACTCACAACGATCTAATATAATTGAAACACATGGAAATAACTTTAACCGACTTTGGATTAAAATAATTTTATAGATTTTAAGCTCCCATTTTAAGTATTATTTTTAATTATATAATTATAATCCAAGATTAAATCATTCATACCAACCGCATTCAATCATAATTATGGGCCGGGAATGAGAATGGTGGAATATAAAGGAAATATAACTACTTTTGCATGGAGGAAGAATGATAAACAATGTTGGTAGATACCCTCAGTTTACATAGCCAGGATGAAAACACCAATATTTCCATAAGTATATTTGAGTTTGACATTTAATCCAGATGGTTGCCTTTGCAGATGCAATTAATTTATAATTATAACACATACAACTACCTAGCACTCCCTCTCATTCCAGTTTGACCTTGAACTTGGACCTTAACCCCTATTTAGAAAGAGTGTGTATTGTGATGATTACGTAATGTTGTTCGTGTTTTTGATTGGCTGTTGGTTTTCCCCCTCCCCTCCTCCTGACCATATTGCCAGTGCTCCAAACTTGTTTATTCTTGTCTCATTTGTTTATTTATTTGTGCTCATTTCTTTTCTATGTGTGCTCAATGGCTAGGTATGTATGCTCATTGCTATTTTATTTATGTTCATTGGTTATTTATTCATTGCTTATTTATGTCTAGGTAGGATTAGTATAGGGAGTAGGAGTTTTTCTTATTGGCGTGCAGTCCACGGTGCCGGGCACTCCTCCCACGGCATCACTAGTGAGCGCTGGGCGCCTCTTCTCTGGCCAGCCGCTTAGCTAAGAATGTAACAATCAACCAGCTGACAGTGCATCACGGCCGTAAGGCCCCTTTCACTTTTATTTCACTCCTCACCCTCCTTACATCGCCACGGCACAGAACGAGCTAAGTTACACTGACTGCTCCCTCTTGCAAGACTCTGTTGGACTGCCTTTCACTTCACCTTCCCCCTTCACTTCGTCATACCCCAACTCAGTGGGGGTCATCAGATGTCGCGACAGTAGCTTGTTATAAATTTCGAAAGAGGGTGCTAACGACCTTGTTGAAAAGTCATGAACCCCAAAGGGCGATTGGTACATCGGTCGCGGCCTTCTGAAGGTCACGTGTTCAGATGTGTTTTCCACTATCATGCCCCAAGGCCATTTGGCGCATCGGTCGTGGCCTTCTGAAGGTCGCAGGTATATATGAGCTGTCTAAATGCCCACTCCGGGACTAATGATTCGATTTTACCCCCGCCAGGAGCCTGAAATTTAGACGGTGTGCACACCGGGATTTGAACCTCAATATCCCCGTCTTCGACCATCTGGCTCTAGACGAAACAAGCGCGTCAGTCAACTACGCGACCGAGGTAAGTTATTTTAGAAAAAACAATTTTATTAAATACAATTTTAAATATCATTTTGACCTTGAATGATGTCGCAATGGGTTTTCCCTGGCACCAGTTTGGCGGCTCGAAAAGACAGGAATATATCATGACCTTGAAATCGTGAACTAGGTCATTGACTATGGCATCCCTTCCCTCAGCAATGAGTCTTTCCGATGACGTCATCGAAATGTCACAATCTCCTATGTGGTAATGGGTTTTTCCCGGTGATGTCACAGCTAGAGAGCATTGACACAGCTCTAATTATGAACAATCAGGGGCCTCCGAACCCTCAGCTAGTGGTCGCTATCCCCAACCACAAAAATCTACAAAAATTGGTTGTTTGGTATCGTGCGTCGACATGCGTGGATTTAGGTATCCGTCATCGATCAGAAGAATAAGGTATTAATAATCCAGAGTTTACGTGGAGTGAGGGAGAGTAGAAATCCACTCTAGTTCACCTCACGAGATTCGATCCCACGACCTTCCCCGCCATAGCTATATGAGGGACACGTACACTTTCTGGCAAAACGTGCAGTAGGGATAATTGATAAAATGTCCCGTAGGGAGAAATACCTACAGTTTACACCACTGTAGATTATATTTCAACCTCTCCCGCCAGAATTAGATGAGCCTGACATTTAGACGGTGTGCACACCAGGATTCAAACCTCAATACATTTAGAACAGCTTATGTCTGTTATAACGGTTGTACTTCCTTCCGAGTGTACCCCCACCGTTTTTGAAGGGACTTTGCCGGGCAATCATATTTTTATAGACCAGGTAGAAAGTGTACCCGCATTTGATTTTAGTGAGAAAATCAAACGTCAATCACTCTGTCATTGGCCTTAGACCATGCGGCCATCGATGCAAGTATACAAATTGATATGGCTCGCACACCGGGATTCAAACCTAAAAATCCTTAGCACATCTAATGTCTGTTAGAACGGTCGTAGTTCCTTCCGAGTGCCCCCCAACATTTTAGAAGTGGTTTTTCCAGTGACCAGATGTTTTTAGACCAGGTAGATTGTGTACCCGCATTTGCTTGGAGTGAGACAATCAAACTTCGATCACTCTGTAATCGGCTGTCTAGTGACGCCTTATACCATGCAACCATCGATGCTTGTATACAAAAATTATAATAAAATGCATTGTGATGGTATATTGCTATCCATGAAACTAGTCATTTTTTTGCCAGTGATGGGGTTCAAATATGGTCGGATGAATAATTGATGGGGATTTTTCCAAATGGTTTCACTATCTACCATCACGCAAATGAGGGCACACTTACATTTTAGATTATTCATAACTAGCAATCTCACATAGCGTTGCCCGTGACCCACTGTGGTATTGTGTTAAAAAATAGCCTAATTAAAAATCCGGCTTTAAAGTGCATTCAGACCCCCTCCTGTACACCTATAATACAAATTTCAGATCTCTGCGTGCCATAGCTTTGGCTGGGCATCGCACACAATTAAACAAACAAACACACAGACAAACACTTGCTTTTATTATTATAGATTCCTGTTCTATTAATATAAATGTGTGGATAGCCCAGATGGACGGCCCGGCACGCAAGAGAGAAAACAAATATATGCAAGAATAAAGAAAAGAATAACAAGATATAAAATCTCAATATCGATATTTATTCCCACTATACCCCAACGAGATTCGAACCGAATCCTAAAGATGAACATGACATCTGAACACTGTCTCACCGAACTACAGTCCTATTTTCATTGGAACAACTAGAAAAACCATTATATATAATTTCACGTATTCATACGTGAAGTCAACTGATCTTCAGCAACCTATTAATACCTATGAAATATCACCGATACTGTAGTATTATTTTATAAATGTTGGCTGAAAAAGTTTGTATTTTCTAAAAGTCTATTTGCATAAAAATTGGAATCTACATATAAACAGTTGTTTTTCCGCAGCGTTTTTTACTACCAGTTCGGGCTTTACTACACTTATTCCCCCGTCAATTTAATTTATTGCGAGCCTGACGACTTGTAGCCCCGCGACCACCGATGTAAAAAATATGAAAGGGTTAAATCATANCACCGATGTATAAAACATTAGTGTTACTGTACTTATCTAACAATTATAAGGTGAAATCATAAACAAAATAGTCAAAACAAAACCTTCCAAGTGCAGGTATGAGCTCAAACTACCTCCCTCAGTACACCCGGCCGAGATTCGAACCTAAATATCCCCGTCATCAGCAGTCTATAGCTTAATGCGAGAGTAGAGCGTTAGACCATGCGGCCACCGAAGCAGTGATTACCACTTTGACCTCTAGTGTAGGAGAGTCTGCTATCTATTACTCTTTTAACCACCACGTCTTACTAACCGCTCGGGTTATAATACACTTAAATACTATTTACGCTAGTGGACTAGGAATCGGAAAGTTTGTACCCGCATTTGCGTGGGGAGGGAGAGTGGAAAAACCACCCCAGTTCACCCGACTGATATTTGATCCTCGATCTCCCCCATCCTCTTTAGTCTAGATCAACACGAATCTGGCACGTTAGCCAATTGTGTCAACGAGGCGAGTATCCATCACTCTCCACTCTTTTTAGAGAGTTAACAAACTTTACGAGGCTGGTTTTTCTCTATGTACACTTCAACCAAACCAAATATTACAACAGATTGAAAGAAAAGGCAGAACCGCGAGTCCAACCCGATTTGGAATTGGGAAGGTTGAAACTCCATTTACGTAGAGGGAGAGTGGAAAACTCCCCTAGTTTATTTTTGAAAACATAATGAAAAGTATTAAGGAAACAACTTCTTAAATGTAATAATAGAATTCAATATGTAAAAGAATTTTAAAATTGAAGTTTAATATAAATTCCAAAGATCAACTAGTATATAAGATATAAAACACACTGGATTAAGTAACATAAATTTATAATTAATTTACAATTTGAGAACTTCACTTGACTTCCATCATAATATCAAAAGAGTTAAGAACATATTAAAATATACGTCACATATGTAGATTACACATTAAAATACATATAATATAAACTTATGAGTTTAAGTCAAGTGTGAGGTTAAGGCAGCAAAAATACAGATTTATTTAGGATAAATAAATGTTTATAAATTAGAAAAATAATGTGAAGTGAAGTAAGAATATAAAATTGACTATGAATTGAATACATTGAATACTATTCTTATCTGTTCTTTAATTTTCCTACAGCATTACGACAACAAAATATTAAATGAACTTAAAACCTTTTCCAATGTAAAATTTTACTGTCGATACGTTGACGACAGTCTGGTGACTTACGAATATTTTCCTAATTCTTCTTTGCCTGATTTAACTCAAAATATGAATAATATTCATATCAATATAAAATTCACTGTAGAGTATGAAACCAAAAGCAGTATAAACTTGACATTTCAATACTCAAAAACAAACAAAACAACCTTGAATGTAAAATCCATAGAAAACTGACGCACACTGATACAATCATTCATCCCCAATGATTATAATCACCCCTCTATCCATAAAAAAAAGATATATATATATATATATATATATAGATTACCCCATATACCCCTAAAAAGAAAGAATTATAAGAACTAACTAAACATCATCAAAAAATTAGGCATCTCCAATGGTTACTCCCATTCAATCAAAATCTCGAGTTCAATTTTTTTTTTCTTTTTACGATCACAATATTTTATCTACCTTTAAGATAGCGAGAAATTAAACATTTAGAAGGGTGCTCTCTTAATTTATAATATAGCAGTTGAAACGTACTCTTAGTCAATCGCCCACTGTTTAGTGGGTGAACCCAAACAATCTGTGTTTTTTCTTTTCTCTGTTGTATTATTTGGTGTACCTTAGCAAGCTACTAATTGCTCTCTGCTGGAGATTCTAAGTTTTTTTTTATTTGGTGATTCACTCTATACGTCGAAAAACCACGCGGTATAAATCGTTTGTTTGAACAGACCTAATCAAAACTTGGGATGGACCTGACGCACATTAGTAAATACGCGCGACAAGGAAACGCCCATGTGAAATCGCACCTAAGTCATGACTTCTACAGTAGCCTCATGGCTTTTTTGGTGCTGACTGACAACTCACAGTAGACTTCTGACAGTCAACATTTAGGTATATACCTACATTTTGACTGTCAAAAGGGACAGCTGCTAAACACATGTTTTTGCAGATCATTTGGTTCGGCGTAGGGATATATAATTTTGTCTGGTAACTTTTCAAAGCTGTCAGTCAGCACCAAAGAAGCCATGGGACTATTGTATAACGCATACACATTTAACGGACTTACCAACTACCCGGGCCAACCGTACCATTGCACTAATTGTGTAAGAACGAGGATTGGAGAGTCTGTAAAGAACTGTAGCTATATCTGCGTGCCGGGAGGGACGGAGACAATTTAGAAATACACCACCTAATCAAAATCACCCCGTCACCGTCAAACCAAATAAGACAAAACGTAACGCACTTTTTTCTCTGGGGGTTGTCAATTATTCTTTATTTCAAACAAACAAAAAAATTGGAAAAGTAAACCTTATTTACCATCGTCTCAACATTTATTATTCCATACATTTCAATTAGTTAAAAAGTATATAGTTTATTTTATTATACTCAAATAATTTTACGCGTGTATTTAGGTAATAAAAAAATTATAGTTAGATGTTGTGTGGCGCAATACATTTAAAATTACTCGCAATTTTAACATCAAGATTATCCGCATCCGTGGTTGCATGGTCTAAAGCATCACTCTTGCAGTAGACTAGACTACCAATGACGGGGAGGTTGAGGTTCAAATCTCAGTCAGATATATGGTGTTTTTCCTAAATTATTTTCCACTTTCCCGCCACGCAAATGCAAGTACACTTCCTCTAAGTATATCCTTTAAAAATCCCAAAATCCACCATCATAGCTGGCACATAAGAGTATAACACGAACGGGTAGTAAAACGTTGTGCAAAAATAACCTCAAGGTAATAACCAGTTTAATCATAGGCCTAAGGATTAGGAGGATAATTTTAGACGAACAGCGCGTGCCTTAGCAATGAATGAGGATGAGGGAAGCTCAAACACATAAAGCACCCTTGCTCACTAAGTAGGTCAAGAATATAACGACGACATCCTCGCCCTGTTAGCCTAATATATTGCGAGCAGGACGTTTTAGACCACGTACAAGTAGTTAGGTTCCCTAATAGCTTATCTTAAAGACATTGTTTAGCCATGAATCATGTCAAAACACTTTACTGAGAAAACCGTAAAAATCAACGTTACATAATAATTGCGTGGCCGTTATAAACTTTTCTTTATAAAACTTAACGACGCAGTTACAAAATTATTCCAGCTCTCATTATGTATTTTTATCGTATCAGGCTTTGGCAGTGATATCTTTATGAGCGCAGACGTTTGTTGCGTGCAAGCTGCTAATTATTAGTAAGGGGAGTGGTTACCACTGACATTGACAGATGGTCGATAAAAAAAGATATTGTGTAGGTCGTTGGGAATAAAACTGTTAGAAAACACTAGTTTATAAAGTTAAATTTGTATGTTAACTTAACCAGGAACCGAGTTAAACATTATGTTGTTAAAATGTCAAACATCATAGGTATGGTTGGCTATTTGAAACGAGAAACAAATACATTTACATAGTTTTATATTTTCTACTTCTTCCCGTTTTAGCTACATGGAATATAATTATGTTAGTCAAAAATTAGTAAGGTTATAATTATCTCTTTTGATTAACACATGGTCTAAGGCGTCACTATAGCAATAGACTAAAATTAGGTTTGTATTTTCCTAAAAAAAATTCCACTCTCCCTCCCCGAAAATATGTGTACAATTCCTTTAAATTCAACTTTACTAGTCCTTGACTTACTAGTGTAATTATTATTATTATGATTATTATTATTATTATTATTATTATTATTATTATTATTATTATTATTATTATTATTAGCACCACCTTTTACTACCCGTTCGGGTTATACGCAGACTAGTACACATGCGTGTAACATGAAGGGGTAATAAGACGCGATGCTAAAATAAAGGTAGCAATGTAAATGACGTGTGCCCACATTTGCATAGAGGGAGAGAAAGAGACTATTAAACATTTCCCGTAGTACACCTGGCCCAACTATAGGTCTACTACTAATTAAACTAACTGAAAAAAAATCATAAGAGTTATTTTAATCAATTCAGTTTGTGTATTTTTAAATATAAAATTGAATTCATTGTGAAGGGATGGCAATATCGGGTATATTAACTACCATTACACCCGCGTCGGTGGTCTCATGGTCTAACGCGTCATTGTCAAGTTAGACTGGATTTTCGGTGACGAGATTAGGTTTCGAATCCCGGTCGGTTGTGTTGAGGTAATTTTTACTGAATGATTTGTCCACTCTCCATCTACAACTATGTGGGTGTATTTCTTCTAAATTTTACTTTCTTCACCCCTGTAGACTACCATAACTGTATAGCATGTACGGGCCCTTAATATACGGTGAAAAACCCTAGAAACAACTGAACTTCTATTTACCTTCACTGGTAGAACTCCATGATAAGGATATCTACACAAATTAAACATAATTAGGCAATATTTATAAATAAAATCCAATTTTTAGTGAAATTAGTTTGTACAAGTTTTATTAAATTAAAGTGAAATACATAAATGTGTAATATAATTTAAAACATACGCACAATATTTGAATGATATTTGAAGGAGATTGATAATATTAATTACAAGTTATAATATATTATATTTTGGAATATCTTGAAGTTATAACAAACATCTAAATAATTCAGTAACATATTAAAATAGTAGACGTTTGAGTCAAATTAAAATTAAAACTGTGTTTTCAAAATCAACGGATGATATGATCATGCAAGTTCGTATGTCTCTATTAATATGAAAGATTGACAGAAGAATTTATTATATTTTGAAACAATATAAAACATTGAATTCTTTTCTTATCTGTATTTCCCTGTTCCTTGGTTACTGCTGCAAGTGCTGTAACGTTATTTATACGACATGTTTTGAAGCTACGACAGCATCATCCTCAGGTCAGATGAAAAAAAAGAAAAACACCAAATGAAATCATAGTTAAAACACAATGCGTTAGCCATTGTGGCAAAACATGCTAAGTTAGTGAAGTTTGATAAATTATAATCACGAGAAATAATACTTATGATATAACATATTTACCAGATATTATAATAATGTAGCTAGTATTCCATGTTGTGTGATTAAGGAAACTGATATTAGAGTTACAATTAACGTGTGTATATAAAATAAGAAAAGAAAATTCTGGAGAAATATAAGAAGTCAAAGATATTATGCATATAAGAATAAATTATGTACTGAGATATTGCGACATGAGATAGTAGATATATTTGAATTTTATTTTAGTTAATATGTTATATGGATTGGAAAAGAGATTTTTTTTTATAAAAGTGAAAAATGTTCAAGTCTTCTCGACACTGGCCCGAACAGGTCCTGGAAGGATGGGCGGGTGCAGACAGGAATGAAGATTCTTTTTATCTTGGTATGTTAAGGGAGTATTTTTAGAGTATTAATGAGTATTTGGTTTTCAAAAGTTGTTTGTCCATTCAATACATTTTTGTTATTTAATAAGGCAGTTTGAATAAAGATATTCTCGATTGTGTTCATTGTTGTGTCTTTTTAGGTTTTGTAAATACATTTCGTACTTTTGTTCATTGGATTAGATTGATGTCCTGACTCTTTTGAGGTGTTCAGAAAATTTTGATTTGTTCCTGTCATATCTGAAATCGCTCATCTGCTCAGAAAAACTAGTAAAATTTGGTGCCTAGATTGTTCTATGTATACACTTTTGCAATCACAGGTGAGTTTATAAATGCAACTTTTTTCATATTGGTGGGTTTTGTTTAGGTTATAATTGTTGATATATTTTTTGATGTTATTATTAGAGCTGAAGACTACCTTTAATTAGTGTATTTTTGAAAATGTTGGTGATTCTATTAATTTTTTTTCCTGAGTAAATGAACTGGATCCTTTTAGTTTTAGTTTCCAATTTTCATTAGAGTTTTTGAAAGTGGATTTGCTGGTAAGTTGTGATTTTTGTTTTTGAAAAATTCGGTAAACCTATGAATGGGAGTAATCATAGGAAACAGTAAGTTGTTTGATAACGTTGAGTTCATTTATGAAGTTCTTTTTGTTGAGAGTTATATGAAGTACTCTATAAATAAGACTGTTGAAAGTAGTTATTTTATAGATTGTAGGGTGATTAGAATCATTCAGGATGATTGCATCAGTATGCGTGGGTTTTCTGTGGATTTCATATTCAAAATTGTTGTGCTTGTTTTTAGTAATATTAATATCAAGGTAGTTGATTCTATTATTGATTTCATGCTCTAAGGTGAATTTAGGGTGAGAGTGGATATTATTGATATTATAAATCAAATGAAGTCAAGGTGCAATAGGATCTTGTTCATATATTATGAGGATGTAATCTACATATCAACAATTGAATTTTGTTTTGATGAGATTTTTGAGTTGGCTTATTATTTTATCATCATTGTGTTGTAAGAAAATCTCAGACATTAGACATGGAATAGGACAACCCATTGCTAAACCATCATTTTAAGAGTAAACTTTGTTGTTGAAATGAAAATAGTGTTGATCGGAAACAGATTTGAAGACAGATGTAATTTGTTTGATGTATTCAGAAGAAGCACTATTTTTTAATGGTTTTGGTTATTTTAATGGTTTAATTTACAGGTACTGTACATTTGTGTACAAGTTAGAAATATCTATTGATAGGCATTTTGATTGATGATTTAGAGGATTTTTTATAAAGTTTTTCAATTAAACCATGGGAACATTTTACGTTATAAGAGTATGCAAGCTGTAAATTATGCTGTATTATTATAGCTAAATGTTTGGATGTCTTATATGCTGGGGCATTTTGATAGGTGACAAGGGTTTGTATAGGGTTATTAGGTTTATAAATTCTTGTTAGAGATGTAAAATTAGGTGCTTTTAGATTCATATTAATACACATGAACATGTATTTGGAAGAGAAGATTAAAGATGCATTCTTAAGTGAAGTTTTGATTTCTTTTTGGTTTTTCAAAATAAATAGGCAAGATAAACAGTGGCTTGGATTCTACTATATTCAGTAGGTCCAAAGGACCATTATTAGTGACGTAAAACATCAGAAAAAGATAATTTTGGTCCATGAGTTTTAAACAAGAACTTAGCTTAGAGTGGATTGAGTTCTAAAATAGTAATCTATTAATGTAGATTTATGAGAACATGTTTTAGTTAAGAAAAGTGTATTAATATTTGATCAATAAATGACTTCAGACCCCATTGTAATTCCAGAAATGTACTTTTATGACAAAAAAGGTGCATATAATTTTTTATGTTATTTTTTCTGTACTTTCTTACAATTTATAACTTTCAATGGAACTTTTAATGTGTTCGACGATACTGTGGTGATATTTTACATCCTAGCTTATATTTTATTTCCGCTCTATTTATCTGTATGGTATATGTTTTATTTACTAAACAAAATTCATGTCAACTTCAACCCAATATGCTTATTATTACGTTTTAATTTTACATGATCCATTTTCATCTATGAAACTATGACATAGTTGTTAAACTACATTGGGGTGAAAGAGAATATTTAAACTCTCCACCTGATTAGTTAACTTAATTATTTTAAATAACAGCCCTCACGTTTACAAACACCATCAGCTTAGGGGTCATCCATAAATCACGTAACGCTTTGAAGGGGGGTGGAGTCTACATGATGTTACATGGGGAGCGGGGGGGGGGGGGGCATCATTAAAGTGTTAAGTAGCACAAATCTTATGCTCAAATTCTAATGTTTAAAATAATATTATTGTTCATGTGTTCACCTTTGATAAACATACTTATAGATAACTTCCGAATATCTGTGACGTTGAAAATGAAAGTTTAGCACTGTTTTTTTGTCTATTAATATTTATAATTCGCTTAGGTTGTTATTGTTTGCCCGAGTCTACGGACGCCAAGCACACTCTAATCACATATTTTCATGCTCATGACAATGACATGTTTATACTCACCACACTTGTTTAGATTTGTCCAATCTACTGACCCCCTCGCGTGCTTTTAGTTGAATAACAGCTGTCAGTCTAAGTGGCCTTAATTTATAATTATAGTTGACTTTTATTAAAATTAAGATACCTACTGAACAATATTTTACATAGGTTGGGAATAATCGCATAAAAAAACAAAAATTATTTCTTTAAAATGAGGAGACTTGTTCATTGCTTGTGTATAAAAATTGATATTCATAAAAAAAAACAATGGAAGCGTCTCAAAAAGATGTAGTGAAATGGAAAGAAGCAAAAGCATAAAATTTATCTCAAGGCAAGTTTGAGGTGTTCACCAATATTGTTATTTCTTCGTACCAGCAGCATGTTTGAAAAGTAAAGCTTCAAACATCATTTATTATTTTCTAAAGGTAGGTGTATTAAAGCTTATACATTTTCCCTTCTGATAAATTAATGTGTATGTATGTATATAAATGCAACTATTATGCAACCGCTACGGTGGATGCGTTGTCTAAATTGTCATTTTCACATTAGATTATACGGTCGATGTTGGGGATGTGGGATTCTATTACCAGTCAGATCTACTGGAGGTTGCTTTTCCTAAATGTTTTTCTGCTCTCCCTCTATGCAAATACTGGTAGATTTTCTTTAAAACTTTACCTTTTTAGTATACAATTTGTAAGGTGGTATAGTCAAATTGTAGTTATTCTTGTTATTTTTTTATTATATTTATCCAATGGATTAGAAATGAGGAAGGTAGAGTTTTAGAGGTAGTCTACCCTCATTAACGTGGAGAGAGAGAGAGAGTATAAAACTATATAATAAATGCCACTCTGAGTACACGCGACAGGTATTCGAACCTCGATCTCCGCTTCATTGGCCATCTAGTCTTTTTCGAGAGTGAAACCCGGATCCAGGATCAATGTTGGAACGAAACATGAGTCTAGGTACTGATAAGTTAATTAAAGTAAGATTGTATATTAATCCGAAAATAATTAACAAAAAAGTTGTATACCTAGAATTTTTTAAATAGCTTTCTAAAGGATTATAATATGACTATCATAAAAGTGCACAATATTGAGAAATATGTCCACCCCCAGCGTCAAACATCGGATGTGGGCACTTTAACATCATCATATAGCGAGCGCTACTATATAAAAGGGTCATCCCTGTCTGTTTACTCTTTATAAGTAAATGCTACAGTAAATGTATAAATGAAATAATGAATGAAAGAATTGATGGAGGTAATCTAAAGAATATATTTGAAGTTTTAGACAATCATCTTATATTCACTATTGTTATTAATAGTTTGTTTAGTTTAATTGGTTAAGTGTAAGACAAAGCAAACTAGTCTTAACTTCGCCAAAATGTTGCAAAATAATAACAATAAATAGTCAGCACATAGCTCTTACTCAGATCGCAAACCTAACATCCATCACATAAGTATAGCAGAAGTTTTTCCTCATGAACCTGAGGAATTTGAGCACGACGAATTTATGTCTGTACTTGTCTGTCTTATCTGTATGTATGTTTAGTTATCCATAAATAATAATACTCACTGAAATCATTTATATTCAAGAGTTAAAATGGATTTTAATAAGTATTAATTTTGAATCCCTCCTTTAGTATAACAAATCATCCATATGAATTAATGGCATTCATTTTTGGTTTGAAAAGTTAGGTAACACAGGTTTAAGAGCGAGATGAGGGCAGGGGAGGAAATTTGTGCATGGTGTTACATGGGGAGCTAAAAAGGCAAGAAAAAAAGCGTTATGTGGTTTATGGACGACCCCTTATTACGGCAAACAACAACTGCAACGTTCCAGCTATAAATTGTTATTTTAGGAGCTGAGAGATTTATTATGAATGAACCTTAGTCACGTGGTATATAACAACATCAACAAAGGTTCAGTTTAAATAAAATCGAATATCAAAAACTGTGTTGTGGTTTTAATCGAATATTTATTAAACTATTGGTAATCCATTTATAATTGTTTTAAAATTGTATTTATTTATATGTATTTCATATTAATTATTCAGTTTTCTTAGAAACAAGTCACAAAAACGATTTTATAAATTCAAATATATTTGAGATATTTCATGTTTTGGAATAGAAGCATATTTGAATGAGTGATTGGTGGAAAAAATTAGCACCTTGACAGCGTCATATTAGTAAACAAGGCTAAGCCTTTCAAATTTCATTCTCCTAAAGATATATAAATGTGGTGAAAACAAACATAGTTAATATTCTTGTGAATATAAAGTGATGTAATGCCCCACTAAGAAATGCCGTGTATTTTCAATATAAGCTTACGAATTTTATTAGTTACATATAAAAACACTATTTAACTGGACATGCTATCTGATTTATTGAAGATTGATTTTTATAAAACAATAATCTTTTCATTGACAATAATGTATTTTCTTTTAAATTGTGATATGATACCATTATCAAAGTATTATATAACAATTCCTTTTATTAACTTAACACTAATACTATTTTTTTTAAAAGCAATTCAACTTAGAAAAAGTCGCTTCTTAGTAACATAAATATAAGGTTGTTGTCACCAAATTGATTGTACTAATTTTTACTTTGTCACATCAGCAGAAAGTATTGTAATCGTGACAAAAACGGATCTCGAAATTTTGATGAATATTTACGCTTGATGTGCACCAGAACCCAAAAAGATTAGATTTCACCCTTCTCTTTATATACGTTTCTCTATCTGTCAATCCCTGGACACAAATCCAAAATGGTTTCATGGACTTTGTTCAAACTTGTTATTTAGATTCTATAGGGTTATACGCCAGGAAGTATTTTTATTTCGACACTAGGGGTAATTTACTAATGAGTGGGTTGTATTTTCATATTTTCTATAATAGCTATAACGTACCTACGTTACGTACGTGGCATACTAAGCCAAAATTTCTAGATTCGATTCCTGTCTCCGGGTGACATTTTTAAATTTTAAAATAATGTTATATCTATAAGCGGCTATAACAGTAATTAACAAAAATAGTGGTTTTGCTATTTAATCCATTATGACTACTATGTTTAAAATGAGGATTAATTCCAAGTATTTCAAATATTACCCTGACTATTTTGTTTGATATGTTAATCTGTGGATTGTGTGGCGTGACCAATAACACTGTATACTTGTTGTTGTAGTAGAAACTTGTTTAAGATTAGTTAATTTATTAATAACTGATTTCTCAGAAGCTTTAAATATTTTTAAAAAAACTGCTCCAATAGTTGGTTCTAAATGGGTAGCCTTTTTGGTAATTTATTTTAGAATATAAATATTATACATATTAGTATTTAATAATACCATTCATTTAATAGTTGTTTACTGATGGCTGATTTTTACTTTCTCATATCAAGAGAAATTATTGTGAATTTAAAAGTTTTCAATCTTAATAGGCCAATTATGATGAATTTTTACGTTTTGTGTCTGTCCGAAAAAAAAATATTGGTCATAACAATTTTGTTTGTCTATCCCTGGCCATGGATCCAAAACGATTTGATGAATTTTGTTTAAAATAATTATATTTAGATTTTATAGGGCTAAAATTCTGGAGATTTTCTTGATTTTGATTCTATACCTAAAATATAGAGAAGTTTACTGGCAAGTGATTTCTTAAACCCCAATTTTTTAAATGGCCTTAACAATTTTGTCTAAAATGGATAAATATTTGATCCCGGAATAGTAATGTATACCTGGTTTTCAGGTAAAAATTCGTTAAATAAAATTTTAATAATGAGTGATTTTTGAAAGATTTAAATAACTTAAAAATGGTTCTAGCAATAATATTTAACATGTCTATCTGGGGAGTGTTGTTACATAAAAAAAAGTTGTATATTTGTGTTTTGGGATATAAATCGTTAAAATGCTGACTTATTTTTACAAAATATTAATATTATAATAAGAAAAACTGTTTTAGTGATTTGGTTCATAATGGGTACCTATGTTTTTTACACGTTAAATAGTTATATAATATTTATTCGTTTTTATAAAAAAAATATTTTTACATTAGTTTACTTATAAATGTTTTGCGTAAAATTTGATTATATTTTCAAAATAACTCTAGCTATTTTGTTAAAAATTAATATCAGGGGAATACTTTAAACGATAAATTATAAAGTATCTTTATTTTTTAAATAAATTTATTTAATGGTAACTTATATACGACAAATTACAAAAAAAAAATTGAAATATTTTTTAATTTACCTTGACAATTGAGTTCAATATGGGGTACCTGAAAATAGTTATTCATAATAAATAAGAATGCGTTTTTATTTTTTACAAATTACGAATAATTTGCTGGCAGTTAACAAATATCTCCAGACAAAGTTGGTGTCACCCGCATCCAAGCTCACGAGTGAATGTGGCCTCGCCCGATACCATTTTCAGACGGCGGGGGTAAAACTGTCATTCGTATTTGTTCTATCCAGTTTGGATTGTGCGATTGTTCAGTACTATACTTATTTTTATCTGCGCTTGGCAAACTCTCAAAGTCTGGGTTCAATTTCATGCAAATTTCTCTCCAATCTGCTGTTGTGCAAGTTTGGAATTTGTAACCTAATCTCCCCGAGACTTGTCTCACAGAACTTGTATTTATTGCTTCCCGAGACTTGTCTCACAGAACTTGTATTTCTTGGACTAATCATATTGGGGTCCATATCTGCATTCATATTGCAAAACAAAACTTTGAGAAAGCAAATGAAAAAAAAAGATACACACCTTCTGAAATTCAACAGGCGAATGGAGGATTTCTTCTGTGTGCGAGCGAGCGAGCCTAGGTGAGGCCGCGTTGCATTTCATCCCGCGTGCGGGTGACGTCAGCAACATGCCTCGTGGTGTAGTGGTCAGTGCACCTGGCTATGGGCCTGGTGGTCCCGTGTTAGATTCCTGGCTGGTACCGTGGGTATTTGTACCTTAAGTGGAATGATCCCAACGCTCACAAAAGTTTGGTAAATTAGGCTTAAGTTAAGTTAAGACTCTCCCCGGCTCCACTTCTTCATAATAACTCCAATCACATTATCTCATTGTGGGTACGACGTGTAGACAACCTTCTATGGTGTATCCTGGGCAACGGACTGAGAGGCTAATAGTCTAAACATAAGGCGACCGAACCTGGATGCCATGTCCCTCCTATTAATATGTGCAATAAGATATAAAAAACACCTTAAAACAGAGGTCATTAATTTTAATCAGGCCCGTGCTTTGACATGGAAGTGGCTGACACCCACTCCGTCTATAAAAGGACTAACTAGTTCACCAATAACCAGCAAACATATAGTAGTAATAATAATATTGTATCATAATTTCCCAACAATTTAAAATTCAGACATATATTTTGCGTTACTCATTTTGGTGGTCAAATGTACTAAGACGTCAGTCTCGCAATACATTTAACTGCAAATAACGAGAAGATCAAGGTTAAACCCAGTTAGAGTACACTGAGCTTTATTTTTATAAATTATTTTACACCATCCCTATATGCCAATGTGGTTACACTTTGCTTAAATTCATCCTTCCCCATCCCTAACATATTAACGTAATTATCAGATGTCCGTGTAGACCGGACGGGATGTGAGACACAATTATTAAAAAAACTAAGCTGTTTAAAACAAGAGAGTAATCGCCCTCACGCCATGGGTGTGTATTTTCCCATTCAAATTCTTACTTCAATCTCCTCCCAATCTTCTTTCCAATAAGTGTCTCAAACTAATCAGCCAGCAGTATTCTGCCGTAGATTACACATTCCATCAAAGTATATTTATGAATGATTAATCAGTCTCATTAAAGGTGCAGGCATCAGAATACAGAGTGGTCAATTAGCGTCAATTACGTTTAATTGCTCAAATACACTTTGATAAATTAATGGTTTCACGCACGACATGACGTCCCCACGCATGAGATTCAATCAATTTAGCTGCTCAGGCCTTTTGGGGGTCAACGTTGAAATAAACTACCCATAGCACGTGTGCACACAGAGAAAAAAAATCAAATTCAAATATTATATCATTTCTCATCACAGGACTCGCTAATTCAACTAAATCATACGTAAATTAATTCATCCGATTAAAAATATAGAGAAAATATTTCCAAAACCACATCGGAAATGGCTGTTCTGTACATATATTTGGTCGAATATAACAACAGGCATAGTGTGTGGTCTTTTAACAATGGTTCGTAAATAATTAGATATATTAATCAAATATTCATAGAATTGAATTGACTTTTTGTAATGCCTGTTTAATTAAAGAACATAGATTGTACTCTATATACAGAATAACATAATTAATAAAATAAACAAATTCAAACAATCTAGACATTGTTTTTTTAACTTCTTTAATCTAATACAATAAAATATTGTTTTTATGGTTAGACTAGTGAATAAAACTGTTCTAAAAAACGTATCATAAATACAATATTTTTTAGGAACTCGTCAATAAAATAATTTTATTTTTCAAAAATATATCAATTTCATAATTTTATAATATTACAGTTTCACAAAATAAAATTATTTTAAACTGGATAAAACATTTAAAGGGGCTACAACCTGTATGGTAGCCAACCTTCAAAATGAACAATTATAATAATACAAAATAGGAAATATTTACAGTCACTAAGAGTAATACAAAATTAAAGTAACGATATTTCGGTAAATTAATAAAGCTTAACACCAACATCGGAAATCACGTGGTCTATCTGTTAAGATTAGCCAGTGCCGGGGATAACTTTTCGTAAACTGTCTATCATCTCATTTTACGCAAATACTGGTAAATTTATTCTAAACTAAACCTTCCCTAACCCTACCCACTAGCACTATTAAAATGTGTATAGTTTATAGGTCTACGGTGAGACGTGGATTAACAAAAAACAATAAAAAGCTTAAATTGGATAATATTTTTTGTAATATTCATTTTAATTAAGTAAGGAGGAATATGATATTACTACTATAAGTACCGTAATTATGTGGAAGAGCTAATTGAATTAATTGGTACAACTTATTTGGTCAAATTGAACAATATATATTAAGAAACTACAAGATAAATATATTCAAGAGGAACTCTTGTATCATAAAATTTAAGTCAATTAAAACAGGCATAATAACATTTCTAAAAATTATAAGAGAAATTATTAACTAATAAAGTTAAACAATTAATTTATGTACACAAGTAGATTGTAATTCTGTGTGAAACCCTTTAAAACTTTGACAGAATATAGGAGTTACTGATAATCAATGAATTTTTTTTAAAACACTTTATAACATTAACAATAACAATACATATTTTGAAACACTTTATAACATTAACAAAATATAGGATTTACTTATCAGAAATGACATTTTTAAAAATTACTTATCATTGCTTATCAATAAATCCCATATTTTGTTAATGTTTTAAAATGTTTCACACAGAACTACAATTTACTTTTCTTACATAAATTAGTTGTTTAACTGTATTATTTAATAATCTCTATTATCATTTTTAGAAATGTTATTATGCCTGTTTTAATTGACTTAAATTTTATGATACAAGCGTTCCTCTTGAATATATTTATCTTCTTGTTGTTTCTGATTATATATTGTTCAATTTGACCAAATAAGTTTTACCAATTAATCCAATTAGCTCTTCCATATAAGTACGTTCCTTATATTATTAATTAGATAATATTGCTATTAACAAAAAAAGTCGATCTTGAGGGGTCTTGGGGTAAAGTGATCCCTTCCGGACCCGATGTTCGTGGGTTCTAACTTATCCAGGGTTTGCGGGTTTACTTGAACAATAAAAACCCGTAGCACAAATTACTTCAAAGGTGAAGTAAAGCCGTCGGTCCCATGTTGATTGTGGTGTAGCGTGTCAACCAAATGGTTGAACAGCTACAAGAAAAATATTTAATATTTTTGGGATTTTATGCGAGACAGAAATTAAATCAGCATATTTAATTTAATCTGTTTCTAAAGTTATATCTTCTGATCTACGAAAGTTACCTATCGTCTAACCTCCTAACACGTGGTTGATCAAAAATATTGTCTTTTTCTAATTACAGTGTTAAATATCAAAGAAGAAGGCTAATATTATTGTGTTTATGAACTAAGGACTTTAACACTTCGCTTTTCCTGGTGGATAATAATTCATAAACGGGCGTTCTACAGCCACGTGGTGTAAACACACAAACAATGTTAAAAAATATGTCTATATCCTTATTTCTCATAAAAACAATAGTAGATATTAAATAAGTGAAATTAATACAGATATGTTATTATATAATATATTTATGAACAAGCTCACCCCAGCCAGATGTCTGCAGATATCATTCTTTTAAAAAACACGAGGTTTTCAACCATGGCCGACCGTACACGTGCGCGCTGGTTGAACTCAGCTGGAGAAGAGACCGGAGGTCAAGATTCGACGCCTACACCTGTTGCGCACACAGAGATACTGGTGGTCATTTAAAGAACCTTTAAATATGTTCTTTTGTTTTTCTTTTCTCCCCACGTTTATTATCCTTTATTTCTGTCTGTTCTTACATTCTTAGTTTCCATTTCTTTTTCGCCTTGTCCTAGCCAGGATTGGTATATATATGGGCCGTCCAGAGATAGCATTTCGTAGAATAATTCCACGACGAGTCGAGACTACAAGGAGTATTCGCCGCCCGGCGCCGACACTATAGACCATGGAGACTGCGGCGTCAGATTCGTAAAATAATTTCACTGCGAGTCGAGACAACAAGAAATATTCGCCGCCCAGAGCCTACACTATAGACCATGCAGACTGCGGCGTCAGATTCGTAGAAAGGTTCCACCGTGAGTCAAGACTACACGGAGTATTCGCCGCCACGAAGGACCATGGCGACTGCGGCGTCAGATTCGCTACCTTCAGCCGTGACAACGGGATAAGGGGTCGCCCTACTCAATTCACCGTGGACATGGACGACGCGTTCAGCTGTACTGGTATCCTGTCGCTGTGGCCAAGTCCTTGCTACTAGGACTTTTGTAAAGTAATGTAACTTATTCATCCTTCTTCTTATATGTCTTTTATTTTATGAGAAGCCTCGTTTGGTTTCTAGAAGAATAGTTTTTGTTTTGGTTTACTAAATTGGTATGTCTAACTTGAGCATAGATGTTTGCTAAGATTATTTATGTGTCACATGGCACTGTTCTTACATTAAAGCCTCTGGCTAAGAATGTTAGTGTTGAGACTTAGTCTGAGTCACGAGTTCGTTACTCCTTCGTTCCGAATTTAGTCATGACGTCCTAAACGTCATGAACATTAGTTTTTTATATTGGGGGCTACTACCAGGATGTCTGTTTACTTTAAAAACAAGTTTAGAACTTTATGTAAATGTAGTTGAAAACTGTGAATTAGCTGAGTATTGGCTTAGTGGCGCTACCCAAGGAAATTGCCTTAGATTCATTGTGGGGTCCGCGCTAATTATTCTATTTTTATATTAGCCTATGATTAGGTTTTGATTTAGCATAGATATTTATAGTTATCAATGTACTATATTATGCTGGCAGTACCATAGGGGAATAAGACCAGCAGTAGTACTTTTGTGACACCTGTTTCATAGCCTCCAATCAGCTGGAGATATCAGCTGTGTATTAATAATGTTTATGGATTCCTATTAATAACAAAATCTACCAAGTGAGACTGTGTAAATGTTACATTCTTTATTTGCTCTTTGCTATTTGTTCATTCTTGTGAAACCTGTATTTATGACAATTTATCTTTTGTTTACTATAATAAATATATGTGTTAAAATGACTCTGTGTTTCTATATATGTATTATATGAACCCAGTAGGGAAGTTTGGTTCAGTGGTATGTTTTTAAAACAACCCTGGACTCTAGGACTATGTAAAAATACCTAAATTATTAAAATTGGTAGGGTATTTTACCCTGCTCATATTAATTCTCGTGGATTGATATTATAAGTCCGTTCAGAAAGTACACGTTAAATAGCTCAAATAAATTTAAAAAAACATAATTATTTAAGTGAATAGATTTATGAATAAATGTTACGACGCAACTCACTTATTTTCTTATATTGAAATAGAGAAATTTACTAAAAACTAATGAAATATATGAAACGAAATAATGTACATTGTTGCAAAAGCACTTTCTCAAAGAGCACTTATGAAATAATATAAACTGTTACAGAAAATTGAGAAAATAGTAGTATTTCTGTTCAACAAAGAGCAAAACACTCAATCTCATATTATCTTCAACGACTATAAAAATATATATTTTATTATAGCTCAGAAACTAGTAGTATTGTAAAAGTATATTCCCTATAAAATATTTAATTTCTAAAACTACTACAATTTTTCAATGATAAGCTATATAGTATCTCAAATTAGTTGCGGTAATATGATAAAAATTGTAAATTTTTGCTTACTCGAGGTACCCCCAAAGAAATTTTCATGGAAAAATGAAGGTTTCCATTTTGTATAATAATCTTTAAAAGTGCCTGGATACAAAATGTATACCAATCGTTATAGCGTATTTTGAGAAAATCGATTATTTATATCTTTCTTCTTCAGTAAACTACCCTTAATTTAATGGTTAGATATCTAATTTCAAAAACTTCTTGGGAGAGACCTTTTGATGACCCTTTATATGGAGTTCTAGCCCTATGGCTTAGGCTCTAGGCCAATATATAGATATACAGACATACGGCCTTGTGAAAACAACTTCTTTGTTTCCTGGGGTTAATGAAACGTCGAAATTTATCAAACTCAAAAATTAGATTTTTTAGACGACCACAATATCCCTCTCTGAGAGGTTGATCAATAGTAAGTACTTACAACAAAGAGGTTTGCACATATTTAATGGGTGAAACATCTACGTTCAATGTATTGCAACAAAATGCTACAATTATATAGTTTTAAATGTGGCGCTGTTCACAAAGGTTACCATAAAAAAAGAATATCTTAAAACATATGTTCTATTTTTTATAAATATTAATGTGTATAAATGTAGTGTGCGAAAGAATAATGTAAACTTTGAACGTATCATCCTCGTGTGTTTAAAAACCAAATCATTGGTGATTTCCTCCAAAAATATAAAGAAAATCCACTGTATCTTTGATTTCCAAATCAATATTGAATGCTCACGGTTGATTAGGTTATTAGTATTTTCATTTCCCTCCTTAGCTCTTTAGCAATACCCGCTTACTTACGCAAAGAAAGTTAAGTAGCGATTAGGAAGTAGAACTAGCTAACCTAATAAAGAAACTCCTTTACGATGTGCGCACATCTCACCCCCCCC
>CABFVX010000451.1:255560-291918 GCA_902151425.1 Timema shepardi
CCCCCCCCCCCCTTTAAACCAAACAGCTAACACTCTCATACAAGAGTTCTCTCTCTGTCTTATTCTACGAGGTACTTCCTATAGTTACTTTTGTTAGCGTTTTATTCCCTGGTTGCTATCTCCCTACATTCTTACTTTTATTTCCGCAGCTAGCAGCTTCTACCTCGTTTCCTCTTTTATTGTTTTTCCCTTTATATATAGTTTTGTTTAAAAAAAAAAGTTGGGCTAATGTAATGAAGGATACTGTTTTGTTGTCCTTAGATGTGATTGTGCGTGATTGAAAAATAAACTAACTTGGTACAGTTGAACGTTGAAAAAATGGCTCGTTTTTTTTTATTAGGGTGGATAAAATAGAATATATGCTCTCCAATGGTTTGTTGGGACTTTCTCCATGGTAGTCCGACACCTTAGATCAGTCAGTAGTGTGTTTGTCTGTTAGGCTAAGGATCCTGTGTTCAATTCCCGACATTGTTGGGATAAATTATCACTTGTGAAATGTGGGTTTACCCTTTCACAGTTATTAATTAACGGCCGAGGCCTGAATCTTGTGTATATTCTAAATTTAAGTTAGTTTATAAGTCGTATACTGATATTATAAATCAGTTCAGAAAGTGTACGTTAAGTACCCAAAATAAATTAAACAAATATCATCATGTTAATGACTATATATATAGTTAATTTACAATAATATAAACAAGTTTTTACATAAATAACTAAATTATTTATAATCTTACCAACATTGGAGGAATGTGTATTAAATATCAAGCTTAATTATTCTGGTTTACCAATTATAGGGGGGTCAGGGCTTAAGCCCGGATGGTCCCACTGAGGGTGTTTAATTAAAATGATTCCAACTCAACTTTCACACAAATTAGAGTCCATGTCCTTTATATTCCACCTTCCTTAACCTTGATTCATTTATGTAATTAAATTATAATAGTCTTGCTGAGAAGCAAAACGTAACGCGAGGAGGTAGGGGAGGGAGAATTATAATAGTTATGTCACATCTAATGTTAGACTTAAAAGTATCCCCTTCTCTACATATTTTAAATATTATTATCTATTCTAGAAATATTATCTTGAATTCCAATTTTTTTTAATATCATACGATTTAAAATTTTAGAGAAAATATGAGAGTAATCTAAAACTAAATTTGAAAAGAAAAACACATACAATCTCACCCTTTACTTAGGGTTGTTGTTCAATATGTTTATAAACTATGTAGGCATACAAGCTAGACAAATATTAACGTTTTAATAATCAATAAGAGTATACGTAGTCAATCACATATATTTTAGAGTAACTATTTACATCAGCATCACTCTAGAAAATACTAGATTTTAGGTGAAGGGAAGAATTGGATTTAGAATCTATGGTGGTTGTAATCATGCTTTCTTTTTTCTAAATAATTTCATAATATTCATCCACTCCAATTCCGAATTATTTCGTATAAATTCTTTCTTCCAGATTCTTACCCAATATGCGGACAACCTTGTCAGTTACTAAGAACACACACGCACACAAAAGAACAAAGAAATCGAAACCGTTTCAAGCGGCCAATCAGCTTCCAAGACAAATAGGCGGTTGGTTTACTAAAGGGAGGGCCTCCTTTTCTATTATCAATCATTCTAATTCATAATATCAATATTAATATATTGTAACCTGCTTCGGTGACCGCATGTTCTAAGGTACTACTATCAAAGTAGAGTAGACTATCAATGACATGGAGATTGAGGATCGAAGCTTGTTCATGTGTACTGAGGATACATTTACAAAATGGTTTTTCACTCCTCATCCACGCAAATGTGGTTAAACTTTCTATAATTATAACATTTCTTATCCCTAATACCATTAGTTTAATTAGTACATAAGTGAATGTGTAGGCCTACTAAGACGTTGTGCTCTATATATATATATGTTAAGGATAACTTTTCTTCCCCCATTATTCCTTTAAATATATTTAGAAAAATGACACCTTGACACAGGAATCAAATTAAGGACTTTGTTTTTGATAAATAAACAGATTTATAAAACAACTAATAACATATTAATATAGTGGCTCGTACCCAATACATAACATTTTGGTAAAACATAGCTCAACACATTTGTTTTTTATATAAAACGTTCTCATTTACAATATTTAAGAATATACTAAAACTTTTTGCAAACTATTGTTTTAAAAACAAGACACACAGTCAAAGCAGACATGAAATATTAAAGATAAATAATTATTCCTACAATGAGCTAGCAGTATTTGTTTTATCACTTTTAAATCTCTGGACGCATTATTCATTATTATCATCCTTTTTATATCTAAACATTGTCGTACTATCGTCCCTTTAAAATTATATTCCAACTATTAATTTTATTAACTAGACAACTTCTTGAGAGTTTTTTCTCTCTTGTAGGAGAATGCAGGCCAAAAGTATTTAAGTGGCATTCTATTGAAAAGAAAACTAGGCATGCATTCTAGTTAGTATTAATTACTTCCATATAGTAATATAATGACGTATAAACGACATTTTGCTCCACAATACAGCCAAAGTTAGGAATATCATAGAGTGAAGCAGGGGATCTTACATCTAAACTTAAACATTTAAACAAATCTGTTTGAATATAATATGAGTTGGCCGGTTCTTCTCCGTAACTTTCATTTGTCATTGTCCTTTTATCACTGTGTTGTGTGCTTGTTTGTTTTTTGGTCGACCTTTCTTTTTTATCTTTCCTTTGTCATTTATTTCGTTTCGTCTGTTTCTCTCTCTATTGTATATCTATATCTTTCTTCTTAATTTCTTAGAAGCCCACTCACAACAAGGGATGAAAAACAAATAATTCTAGCTATCTCTAAGTTATTGATTCTAATATTATAACGAAGAAGTTTGTTTTAAGTGCCATTAAATTTGAAAAAGGAAATCTCGACACCCTATATTAAATATCTGGATGTAGGCCCTACATCTTTCTTGAGCTTGAAAGATTCAGTCAATTTAGCAGAATGTTTTTTTTAGCACCGAGTCTTACTACCCGTTAACTTTATTCACATATGAACTAATTACGCTAATGAGTTATGGATGAGGAAGGTTGAATTTAGAGGAACAGTACCGGAATTTGGGTGTAGAAAGAGTGGAAAATCATTTAGAAAAAAAATACATATTTAGTACACCCGACCGTAATTTGACCCCCCAACCTCCACGTCACTGGCAGTTTAGTTTTTTGTGTGAGTGACCACTGAATCAGGCGTAAGACGATACTGATGCCCGTCATATATACCCTTAATTAAATGACGTGAGGATAGTGATCATTAGGGCACGGATGTTTATGACATATCATATTTATACATTCACCTTTAATGTAATGCTTAATGAATTATACACATTTTTATACTAGCCTGACATCAAATATACACATTTTATTTAGCATATTATTGCACGTTTTGAGCAGTTATTGATTGTAGGTCATTTCTACGACTTTGTGGACATAAAGACATATTTTGTTTAAATTACTTAAATAACTGTATATTTCTAATTTCTATCGAAAAAAATTGTGCTTCACATATAATATTAATCCGATTATTGGGTAAATATTTTCGGACCAGATTATTTGAAGGTAAGAATCATATTTAGTTTTGCTTGCTCACAACAGGTTCACTATATACCGACAACTTAAATTTGTTTACACCCGCTAGAGAGGGGCCTTTTCTGGAGAAACCCAGGTTAAGAACTTGGGGAGCCTAGGTTGGGAGACTGTGCAACTGACCGCTTCGTACAACTGTCCTTCACCACCACACTAAATTATTGTTATGATTATAAAGACTCTCCTTGTTATCTTTATAACGTTTCTCTGAATTTGTTGTGAGCAGGTCAGATAAATAATTAAAAATTTGTTGAATAATTTCTTTTACTGCAAACAACTTCCTTGATTTGAGGTTTATTTCCCTAATAATATTCATTTAACATCAACATACATTTTTAGGGCATATTTGTTCATTTTTAGGTTATATATTGGTATTTTAAGAGCATATTTTCTTGATTATTTCACAATTTGTAAGGTCATAAACATCGGAACCTTAGAGATCATGAAGTTTTGGAGCCAATGGAAATCTTAAACGTAACTTTCTAATTGACCAAACCATGGTGAGCATAGGAACAGTTCCCCTTTAGGTAAAAACACCTTTTGTACCACCTGGACTCGTACCCGGGACCTTTCCATCAATAATCAGGGGCTCTAACCACTAGACCAATATACTGGACATTTACTTTGATAAAGTAGAAATGAGAAAGGAAGCAGTTTAGATATAAGCTACCCACATTTGCATGGAAGGAGAGTAGGAGAACAATTAGAATAAACCACCCTCAAAAGACCCGCCCGGGATTCTAAACCAGATCTTTCTGCCATCTGCAGGACGGTTTGACACGAGAGTGATGCCTTAGACCATTCAGCCACTAAGGTGGGTGTACCTATTAATCCCTGTCAAATGTGGTAGCTAAAAATCACATGACCTTACTGATAACCACTTGAGAGTATTTTTTTAGTATTTTTTTTGTAATTGTAAGATACTTGTTACTACCCTTAGCAAGTTCATAGAAGATGGGAGTGCACGCACACATCTCAATAATAGTAGATATGTTTACTATTCTATAACTATCTAATTTAATTACAGGGAATATAAAATATACCATCATTTACAAAATATGATAGTACATGATAACTGTCTATGGGTAAATTATCCAACTCTAGAATATTCTTGGACCATGCAGAGGTTTTAAGTTTAACAACATTCTCTGATGAAGTACCGGACACAACTGTCCTGCTAGTCAGTCATTTGGTCCCTGCATGAACTCCGGGTCATGAACCAGTTTATCCCTAACTGGAAGTTACATTATCAGTACAGAAGGCATTGTCTCTAGACAATAAATGTTATTGTAAGCTAGGTGGCCGTCCTAATTTGCAACTATTCCTAGTTTCGACTATGCACTTCTGTAGCGGCATATTCTTAATTTTGAGTGTACACTCTGTTCTACCTGTTGGTCCCTTTTTGGCTCCCAGCATACCTTTCTTCCTACCAGCTGGATTAGTGATTATAACGGCTGACCACAAGCTTAGTGGACCATTTTTGGACTAAGGTTGATGCTGACAATGATGCTTAGTCTGTATGGGCTTACCTTTCTTTATATTAGTGTACTTATCTATGTGCTATGGAAAGGTGTCTAGTAAACGTACCCTCCTAGGTTAATCTAGTTTGTAAGTCATGTGACGATATATTTTGTGTTCCTAGAAACTATACGTTAAGTACCCCACCACAGTTAATTCTAGTGGATACAAATCAGTGCTTTCATTTGTATTGTTTCTTTGAGAAAAGTCTGAATGGAAATAATTCAGAGAGGACAAAATTCAGTCCCTTATTTAAAAATATGACTTAATTTTTGTGGTTGGTCTGTTTCATTGATCATATATAATCATTACGGTGGCCTTCTGATTCCGAACAATCTTGATTGCGAAAAGTTCAGATTGCGAACATGAAGTTTTTGATATATGAGGAGGAGTCAAGATTGTAGACACGCCATGTTCATGCCCGTAGCCAAGGGGTGTGTCCAGGGGGGGTGTCCATTGGATCCGGAAACCCCCCTTCCTAACCGAAATTTAACGAAAGATAAAAAAAAATACAAAAAGGCTACGGGTATGGCGGATAACATGTTTGGAATAGTTATTAGATACCACGACTGGTTAAGAAACAGACAAAAAGGGATAACCATCCCCACAATTATATTGAAGAGTACTATTTTTGATCCATCTTCCTGCCTTGTATTGATGGATGTATTGTCATTTTTCAGCAACGAATTTGTCAAAATAAGGATTTTCTTTCATTAATAGAGGTTTTGTTACTCAAAAACACACATGAAAGTCATGTAAACGAACTCTAAAAAACTAAGCCTCTACTATGATGAAACAACTTATCAGGCAGCGGTTGAGGCAGAATACCTCTTGTGGTGTGAGAAGTGGAAAGGCAAGAAACAATCTGACATTCCAAATGGGATAATGCCTTCTATGGATGCATGCAATAAGCACTTCTAGTCGATTATCCACCGTCTGCTGTATGTCCTAGATATATTACCTGTATCAATGGCCAAGTTTGAGAGGTCATTTTCCTAATTGAAAAGGATCAAGACCTACCAAAGAAACTCGATTTGCAGTGAAAGATTGACTGGTCTCGCACTGATGTAAATTCAATACCTAGTGCCTTTCACGCCTGCGGACGTTTTTAGTGTCATGACTCTTGTCCAATAAAGCTAACAGAAGACTACTATTGTAAAAGTTATGTATGGGGGTGCATGCACTGGTTTCAAAACACATATTAATTTCATTATGTGCACTTGGTTAGTTACCTTTAATTATGTTAATTTAATATAGTAAATCCATTTAGCAAATTTGTTGATTTCTACCTTTCCAACAGACCCAAAATCAATTTAGATTTGTTGACACCACAAAAAGTTTAATTTAAAATTTCTAAAAACTCAACTAAAGACAGGAATAATGGGGCTTACATAAGGTCAGAGTGGGGCTAGCATAGCATTGGATAACACTCCCCACTCTTCTAATTTGGTAATAAGGGTGGCCCATGGGGGCCTAGCAGTCGTACGTTCCTTCAGCCTCATCATTCTTAATTGAACTGAATTAGGCAAAGGAGTTTTTCTAGGCTAGGTTAGGTTAGGTTAAGTCAGTCTAGGTAAGGCTAGGCTAGTTTAGTATAGACTAGTAAGCATGGTAAGGAGGAAAGCCCCAGTGGCCGGTGGATGCTACCAATGGCATCTTGCACCCATGCCGCTCCTCTCACGTAAGAATTCCAGAGAGCTGCGCTTTTACTTGTTTGTAATCTGGACTGTTCGCAATTAGGTTACAACAAATCTTTAAAAACTGCAACTTACAAACAAGCTAATCCGCTATGGTGGCCGCATGGTCTAACGCTAAAGGTGTCACTATCATAATAAATTGAACTGCTGATTACAGGGAGATAAGATTTCAAATTCCGGTTGGCTGTACAAAAGTGGGTTTCCCTAAATGATTTTCCCCTTTACCTCCTTGCAAATGCGGGTAAACTTCCTCTAAATTCAACCTTCCTCATCTCAAACGTTCTAACGTTTACAGCTCGAACGGGCAGTGAAACACTCAGTTAACAATTTACTATCTCCCTCAGTGGCCGCATGGTCTAAGACATCACTCCTGTGTTAGACTGGTCTGCTGAATACGGGAAGATCTAGATTCGAATCCAAGTTGAGTCTACTGAAGGTATTTTTTCTTAAATGGTTTTCCACTCTCCTTCAACTCAAATGGAGGTATTTTACTTCTAAAATTACTGGCCCCGTGGTGTAGTGGTCAATGCACCTGACGACGAGCATATTAGTCCTAGAGTCGATTCACAGCTGATACCCTAGGTATTTTTCCTGAAAGAGGAATTACCCCAATGGTCACCAGGGTTTGATTAATTAGGCTTAGGTTAAGTGTCTCTACTGGTTCCCCACACCCTCTTACTCACTATCACCATCACCTTATCTCATCGATAAATGGAAATAGCCTCTACGGAAATGATGTACTATTAGTACATTTGGGAATCCCCTGGGCACCAATACATTAGTATTGGCTAATCCTTACACAAACTGTGCTACAAATTATGTAGCCCAGACGTGCGATATTATTATTACCTCTAAAATGCTTCCTTCCTCATCCTTATTGCATTAAAATAATTATAATAATTGTGTACAACCCGAATGGGTAGTAAGACGCAGTGATGAAAAAAAGCTAATTATAGATTTTTGGTCACCAAGAGAATTTAACCCGGGAGCTTAAGCGTAAAAATATAAAAATTATTAACCAAGTTAGTGTGTTGGTCTAAATTAAGTCATTTCTTCATTTATAAGGGTTTTTTTACAGAGAATTATTTGAATACTGTACAAAATTGTAACGCTTTTCAAAATATCGTCTCTTTTCAACATCTTTCATTCCTTTACGATCAAACGTGGATCATTTGTTCTCCTCCCCCGTCTTTCGCTTCTCCTTTAACGACATCACGGCTACTTACTGTCGAAGACTTTCCACGGATATTGCTGTCTTACCCCTCCGCCGACGTAAGTTAATTATATCTCCAGCGTGAGGACGGACCGTTCTGTGTCAGGAGCTTATCAAACTTCATAAGGGAAGGTTCCCATCCTTTCTTATGCTATCTCTCTCCTTATCCTTCCACTGTCTCCTTTACCAGTTTTAAAACTGAAATACTGGAGTGTCCACATCACCATCGGGGGTTAAATGATCCACTGGAAATAGCGCGTAATTTATTTAGGTAGTTCTAATCACCCATTGGTGGCCACATGGCTTAAGGCTTCTCTGTCGCAATATTTGTTCCCCTAACAAATCTTATCACCAACCTGGATTATACGTATACATTAATTTAATTAATTAAATAGGGATTAGGAAAGTAACATTTGAGAAGATATTTACCCTCATTCACTTGAAAGGAAAGTTTAAACTCATTAAAGGCTGTCCAACCAAGCTTCAAACCAAGATCCTATCGTCATCAATAATCCAGTCCAACATGAGAGTGAATCCTTAGACCATACTAGCACTGATACGGTTCTCTCGTAATAGATTGCATGGCCAATGACAGGTGAATTAGGAGTTTTTATATCTTAAACAGTTTGCTACTCTCCCTCCATACTAATTCTTGTGAAGGGTACAGGGGGAAAAGGGGGAATATCCAATTTTAACTTATATTGAGTGATTGAGGCTATCTGTTGACCAATCACGAGAAATTTCTAATGCAAATTAGAGTATATTTAAGAAAGGTTTTTGTCATTAAAAATTACTCTATGGTGTGAGTTTATGATCAAATTATTCCAACCAAGAGGCTGCCACAGTTAGCGATGTTAGTGCTAATATTTGCGTATAGAGGGTCTCATGCATGTGGTCCACATAGCGAACCCTCCAGCCATTAATACCAGTTTTTTTTGTCCGATGTCGCTACCTATTTATTCAAGTAGCTCCTAATTCGTCCTCACGAGGCCGAATTGACCTCGTCCAGACATCCACTGCCTTAAAGAAAAGTTCTGGAAACCCTGGGGTTCAAACCCGAGACCTCTGGGCCTTTAGCCAGGAAATCTGAGCACTAGACCACAGAGGCGTTTGACTTACGTCATATTAAAATTTAATCTAAAAATTAGATCTGCTCTCTTTTTCTGGTAGGAGATATACTGTTGTAACATGTGCATGAGGAACAGTAGAGGATACCATTATTAATATTTTTTCCCTTACCTCACCCCTAACAAGACGTGTATTAATCACAACTTGTGGATGTGTGGAATGCCAGGCCTCCACCGTGGTTCAGATCCGACGTTAAACTATAGTCCCTCCATCTCATCTCACAATCAACATACCATTACACATTAGTGTAAGTACGTATTACCTTATCGGGTAGTAAGACGCGGTGCTAATAATAATATAGTGTTTTAAATACCTATTGACTTTAAAGTGCTTTTCATAAAATTATCTTAAAGGGGGCCACTTGATAAGCGAGAAATTGCCACACGAACGTTCAGCTCTAACGCAATAGTTAACTCTAAGATGCGTTAGTTCAAAATATGGTTCACGCAAAAATAAGGTCGAAAGATTCCTAAGGGTCTCTTTTTCATAAATGACCATATATTTAAGTTATACTAATAAAAAAACAATCATATGAAAAAGTTACTTTCTTTCATTTTCAACGAGATTATAAGCAAACTTGTTGAGATATGAAAGTAAGCTGGTGGAAAAAGTGCTCTAGATCCATCCTAACGTTAACAAATAAACTTTTTTTTATAGGCTCACAATAGGAAATTTTAGGATATCTTAGAACCAACAGGGAGATCTATTGTTCACCTTCAGCTAATAATTTTATTAGTTATTTCCTCTCTTTCTGATTTAAATTACAAAGGGTGGTTGTAGCTGAGGGCTGAAACTGAGTATGAGCTTAGACAAATAGCCAAGTACAAATATCGAGATGAGATAGTTCCAAGCTTCATTTTCATCAAAACTGAGTTAATACTGCTATATGGTGTCCAACATATGGCAGTGGAGAAAGGGGGAGGGGGGGGGGCGGATCTCAGTTGTTTCAGCAAAACCCCACATATAATGCCCAACATTGATTATACTTAATTACTTGAAAACACCGTTTTCGGAATTAAGTATGAGTGAGGCCAAAGAAGATATTAGGAAGTTAAAGAACCATACATCTCCAGGTATAGATTATATTCCAGCAGAGCTATTAAAGAGAGGTGGTGCAAAATTAAGTAATATAAATTCATAAATTGTTATGTTCCATACAGAACAGTGAGGTATTACCAAAAGAATGGAAGGAAGGTATTATAATACCCATTATCAAAAATGGGGATAAAACAGAGTGTAATGACTAAAGAGGTATTTTAATACGACCAACATGCTATAGAATTTCATTCTACTTAATTTTAATGAGATTGGTGGCAAAAGCAGAAGAAATAATTGGGGATCATCAGTGTGGATTTCAACGAAAGAGATCAAAAATCGATATAATTTTTACCATTCTACAAATATTGGAAAAAAACTGGGAATAAAACATGATGGTCCAAAAATTATACATACAGTAGTACATCGAGATTAAAAGGGCCTACGATTCAGTTAAAACAAATAAATTATATTATGTTTTGTTAAGTTTGGGATAGCAAAAAACTTGCCAAGCTGATATGCGTAGCAGGGTTCAGGTTGGATTTCACTTATCAGATACTTTCGAAATACATAATGGGTTTAAACAAGGAGATACACTTTCCTCATCACATTTAATCCAGCCTTAATGTATGCTATTAGTGTAATGCATTAGAGTATAGAAGGGTTGACATTAAACGCTACAAAGGATCTATTAAAATATAAAGTTGATTTAGCTTTTCTGGGAAATTTGTTGCAAGTGTGACGCCAAACACTAGGAAGGGTGCAAGTGAAAGAACAACCATGGGTTCACAAGAGAAGATAATATTTTATTACAATTTGGTAAAGTAACAAAGGTAGAGAAGGTAAAAAGAATCACTGAAAACAGGCATCTAGAGCCTATGATCAATGCGGCAAAACATAAACTCAGTCGTCACAAACATTTATAACATTTGCATCTCTCTCAGGGGAAATAGTAGGGCTGAAAGCCATGAGATTTAAATTTAAACAGTCCGCCAAAAAGGGGCGAATTATTTAAATAGCGAAGATGGCGGATGTTTAGTTAACAATATACAAAGACGATACAGACGTCCGACACTATGTAAAAAAAAATAGAGAACCTACAAATATTAACACAAGATACTAAAAAAAAACAAGAATATGATAGAAGTTAAATATATACCAAATAGACGTCAACGATAGCCGTTGAACCCAGACCTTAAGTAGCAATGCATATTTTAACATTACAGATTAATTCCAATGGCTAGAATGAGTTGCGCCACCTGCCATAACATTCATACATCTTTTTATAAAAAAACCTACCATAAATAATGGGATACGAAACAATCTTCGTAACTAGTACGAGAGTATATAATTTCCAATACCCCTAGAAAATGCTAAGGTAACCGCATAGTAACCTAACGTTTAAGATAAGGGCGCCCCGCTATTACCCAAGCAGTACTCAAGTTAACCGGGATTTCTCCCTTCAGACTAACATAATAAATTAGCAGTTCGACCGCTTTAAAACCAATTTAGAGAACCCATCCAGAGAGTTTTAATAACACCAAAAGGTAATTTTGAATACGTGTTACCTCCCCATAATTTAAACCGAAAGTTAATTTTGAAGAATATTTCCCAATAATTAGTATTACACCTGTGCCCTCACCTTGTCTAAGCCAGTGGTACAATGAGTGTAGCTTCAACTATCATTAGCCATTTTATAGTACTAAACAGTCCCAACGTATTCTCAGAAGAGGGGGAAAGGAGGGAGGATACATAGAACAAAAGGAAGGGTGAATACTAGCGCTCTGGAAGTTAGCGGACAGCCCAGTGATTTTTCGGATATAATAGAGCATCCTCGGGCCGGAACAGGAAATACTTTTGGTCAAGTTGAGTTCTAGTTTCATAGTGGCTGGGTATCGATGACGAGCGAGGCGTCGACTAGTGTCTCGCTTCAGTCTAACTCGTTCAGGCCGCGGGAGAGGATGTCTCGGTGGTGTATGTTAGCGTCCCATCTGACGGAGAAGGAGCCACGCTAAACTGGGTGAGTGTTGAAGCTCCATATTACAGGGTGGTTGGTGTTAGATGTTGTTGGCGTAAGGAACATCGTTACACAAGAAATGCTAATATTTTAATTAATTCCAGTAAGGAAATATATGTAGAATTGAACGCTGAAACGACTAAGTATATTATCACACAGATTTATATATTATTTCGATCAACATAGTATAATTTGAAATTTTTGTTGAGTTTAAATCTTAGGAAAAATTTAAATTAACTATAATGATATTAAAGTGGAAATTATCAAAGGAATACGATTGGCAAATACATGCTACTGCTTATTCAGTAAGTTGTTGAGATCTCACCTTCTTTCAAGGAATTTAAGACTCAGAATATAAATAATTTTACTGATCTTTCTTTATGACTCTGAAATGTGATATCTTACCTTACATGAGAAAAACAAATATTGGTTGTTCGGAAACAAGGTGTTATGATGATATTTTGTTCAGAAAGTGGGGAGGTTACTTTGTAGTGCAGGAAGTTACATAATGCTGAGTTGCATACGATGTAGCTATCATAATACAGTGTGAGGGAATTCCAGGCTCTTAAACTACGGTGGTCAGGATATGTAACACGAGTGGGAGAAACTAGACCCATATTCAGATTATTGGCTGACAAACCCAATGGGACGAGACCTTTGGAATGTCCCAGACAAAGATGGGAGGATAACATTGTATCGAGTTACAAGTTGGCGTTATATCAAATGGATCAACACTCACCACCCGTGATGAGCTACAACACAAACTCCAACACCAAAGCTAGAGCTCTGACCTCCACTCTCCAACTGGCACCACTGACTGAGCGGAGCCTTCAACTGACTGTCCGCTCGGGACTCGATCCACGGCTGGCCAGAAACGATTGAGGTTCCACGTGGCCAGATGAAGCTATCACTTCCGCCGCTAGGACAACCTGGAATATTCTAGCTGCTGCCAGACGCATTCTTTGCTGTTATGTTTGTTTTATCGTCTTACCCCCTCCTTTCCTTGCCCCGTCTCTCTGTGGATACAATAATGTATATATACTATATAGTGATTGCGCTTTTGATTCGCCTACTATACCACCGACTGACCTTGGTGAGGACGGCGACTAGGGGCCGTGATTTATTTAATATTCAAAATTGCATTTTTGGCATAATGGGGGACATCTTGTCTAAATTATTGTTTGGGACCTATAAATATTTAAACATAGAATTCTGTAATGTTGCGTGCAGGTCAATGCGAATGCGCTTGCATTCTCTCTCTTTGTACGAGGTTAAATTCATCCTAATTCTACTATTTCGTCTTGTTATACATACATAATGCATATTTAATTTCATGTATATATTTTCGGACACGCTTTGGCGTACTTGGCGTCTCGGGCTTACCACCCGTCCCTTCTTGTTTGCGTATTGAGTGTATATGGGATTATTTAGTTATCTATTTAACTGAGAGCACAGGGCACTTAAGTGTTAGAATTGAAGCTTGTTCTAACGTATTATTCTATCTATTGTTTTGGTTCAACGTTATGTTGATTTCTTTGGATCTAATGGCACGTAAATGTTTATCTTTTATTGCCTAAAGTTAGATGTAAGCTATTAGTTGCAATGTAGTATCGTTTCTAGCACTTAATGCTATAACCGAGGGAACCATAGATTTCTATGATGGCGATTAATATTACAGTTGAACTTACAACCAGAATATAACTATATGTTTACCTTTTTTATTTTCAGATATTATAATGTCAATTAATTCCTTTATCTCAGCAGAGTTATTTAAATCTGAGAGGAGAAGCGCTTCACGCCATATTGTAATATTTTGCTCTAATTATGTATTTACCTTCTATTTTGTCCTAAATAAAACAAACTATGTTTATGAATGCTAAACTTATTGTCTGGTTTTCCCATCACACTTCCAATAATGTTAGTTAATTGTTACAAGAGGTTTACAACATTAGAATTAACCTGAAAGAGATAGGATATAATGAGGTAGACCTAATAAAACTAGTTCAAGATAAGGAGAGGTGGTTTTCCTTTAGTATGTGCGGCGATGAACTTTCGAGTTCCTAATGCCTTAGAGTAAATAAGAAAGACTATCTCTAATGAAGAGTTTTTAAAGTAGGATATATATGTATACATCCTACTTTGAAAACTTTATATATCATATATAAAGTTACCAAGTTAAAGTGGGGCAGACACAAAATGGACGCCAAGTCATCCATTTCATAAGTTCAGGTCTTTACATTTGATTACAGCTCAACACATTAGCTAGATTATCGATCGTTTGTGTTTCAATAGATAAGAGTTTCGTATAATTTGGGGTAAGGATGTTCGCGGCAACCACCTTCTTACATAGAACCGATTTGAGTAATAAAGGTGAATGCAAAGTAAACTATGTGGAAGATTTGATACTCCACCCAAGACGATTTCCTGGGTGCTACGATTCTGTTGAAATGAAGATGCAAGTGGATACAAATTCCAAGAATATAACAGATAAAAAACAAGTGCCTACTTTTGTTTTTCTCAGTTATTTCATGTAGTTCAAGTTCTCGACAGTTCGAGATGGGTCTAGTCTCATCCGACTTGAACTATGGAAACTACTTTATTAGAAACACAGGTTCAATTAGGAACCACGTTAATCACAATGATTAAATGTTTAATATTTGATGGCTACTCTTGGCTGAATCGGTGGGAACTCTGAATAAATATAAAACTTGCTATAGTCCGGTTCACAAGAGACTGAGAGGTTGGGGTTCAAACGCATACCGGGTTTACTGAGGTGTTATTTCTCCAAGCATACACTGGTGTAGCAGCCTAATGTTATATAGGTGTCACTCTCTTAAAATAATAAAATATAATTTACGGGAATATTAGGTTTCGAATCCCAGTTGGGTGAAACGAGAAAGGTTTTTTTAAATTATTTTCCACACTCCTTTCATGAGAATTTGGGTACAAATTATTTAAAGTCAATCCTCTTCATCACTAATATATTAACGGAATTAGTGCATAGGTGTATGCAGTAAAACGTAGTGCTAAGTAAACTGGTATATTTCCATCAGTAATTCTATCTTCTTCATCTATTTCCCATTGGATGACCTGGTGGTCTAGGGGTAAGGTGTCAGACTTCTATGCTGGCGGCCGGGGTTCAATCCTCGGTCCCAGCAAAGATTTATCTGATTACCAAACCCTTCCTTCACCTCTGACAAGACATCTTGTGAATGTGAAGAATGCCAGTCCTCCACCGTGGTTCGGATTCCACGTTAAACTGTAGGTCCTTCATTTCATCTCACAGTCACCCTACCATTACACATTAGCGTAAGTGCGTATAACCCGAACGGGTAGTAAGACGCGGTGCTAATAATAATAATAATAATAATAATAATATTTCCCATTGGANATTACACATTAGCGTAAGTGCGTATAACCCGAACGGGTAGTAAGACGCGGTGCTAATAATAATAATAATAATAATAATAATATTTCCCATTGGAGAAATTAAGGGGAAGGTGCAGGAAATGTGAGTTAAGGGGTGTGTTTTGGCAGACGTTATAGAAAAAATATTCTTTTGGTTTAAAATAAATTAAGTTTTGCTTCCATAAGAATATAGAGCTTAATTTTATTTATATAGTGATATCAACATTTGTTGAATATCTGTGGAATTTATTGACAAATATTTATCTTCATTAAAGAGGAATTTAGAAAATGCCAATATGATCATGATATATATCTAATAGTAATAATACTTGAGTGCAAAATCCTACAGATTTGCTTGCCTAAACTACATTGTTTTTTTGTAAATCTCGATGAAATTTCAGAAGTTTTGGAATTTTTTTCAAATCAACAGCTCAATTGTTTTTTGTTAAAATCTTGATAATATTTTTATTACATAGGAAACCCTATAGTAATACCGTTCATAAATTAACCTACTTGCGTAGATGATATACTGTTTGCTCATAAGAGTAATAAGATACTGATTATAAATAAAACTACTTTAAACACGTCTCCACATAATTTTTTTTATCATTAGTGGATTAAAAACAGTTTTTCTAGATACGTATGTCACTAAATACACATCGTAAAACACGAAGAAGAATTCTCTTAAGAATAAATGGTGGGAATGAAAGAATAGATATTTAAAATAAAAATATTAAAGACAAAATTTTTAACATATGGCTTAAGCGCAAGAATAAAATAAAATATATCATGCACCATTGCGCTCACATATTCATCCTTACACAATCTACTTGCCCGCGTACCTGGCTTATATCCATCCACTCCATAGAGAGACTGTGTATATATTTCAATACCATGCGTACAGACACCGAAGGTGAGGTGGTTTTTCATTCGAGTTTCAATTTCATGAACTTAAAAAAGAAAAGAGACTCTATTTGTGCTACTTCACATATTTTCTCATAATACTTGGCTTATGTACTATATATACACATATACAGTCCTTCCGTTTTTGTTAGTATACGGGCTAGTATCACGGATTAAGGAGAAGCAGGATAATTTAGTTTATGTTCTCACGGTAGAAAAAGTCGGTACACGATGGGATAGGGAAAATATATACATTTAGCTTAGAAAAAAAAACTGGTTTAAAGTACTTTTATTATTTTATAATTAAAATAATACGCCCTGCATCAATGGTCACAAGAACTAAATCTAACAATTCTCTAGTCTAGTTTGCTGTCAGCAGTAAATTTAAAGTTCGAATACTATTCAGATGTTTTAAGGATAAATTTCCATTAAGAATTTCCCACGCTATCTTAAAGGTAAAGTAGATACTCTTCCTCGATTTTTTTCTAGCTGTTACCTAATTAGTATAGTTAAATACGGATTGCCTTGAAGGGTAGGGAGATAAACTTTTAAAAAAGTTTATGACGCAGACCTCATAGTAGATTAATACATACATAGGGTGCATACGTTCATATCTAATAGTCACGTTGCCCTACGGGGAAGGTAATACATTGTAAATGTGGCTAAAAACAACTATATATTTAATTCATCCTTTCTAAATTTCTCCACGATTCCCTATCCTTGCATTCTCCCTTTGTTTAAATAACATCCATAAACCAAGTCATACATGCACTTTAATTATAAAACTCCTAATGTTTCTCTTTTTCACCCATTCATTAGAAACATTTAGTCACGTCTCACATAGCTTAACACTTCCTTTTAATCCACACATTCTAACTTCATATATTTTACCTTTTCCACTCTACCTATACTCATCCTCGCAATATACTCAAACAAACGTAAGACGCTTATTTCACATTAATTGATTGGATTACCTGTAAAACCACATTCCTTCCGCTTCCATTCATTACTGACTTTGTCCATACGAGACTTTTCACATATATTTCGTAGATATCTAATTCCAACCACATTCACTTTGCTATTGTGTCAGTTCCAACAAACTCACGCTTCACATACATAAAACAATGTTGGTTTTAACATAATTTATATACCCCCATATTTGCCTATGTCAATAATACTTCATTCTCTGCAATAGTTCACATACATCCAACTACTCTCCGAAATGCATTCATGAGTATTTTGATTTCATCATCAATATCCACATACATCCAACTACTCTCCGAGATGCATTCACGGGTATTTTGATTTCATCATCAATCCTTACATTTTTTACAGAACATTTAGCTCCAAAAAAAAAATTGACTCATTTAAAAAAATTTCCATTCATAAAAAGTTGACAATACATTTCTGATTCGTCCTTTTCAAAATCTATCACCTTATTTATTCATATATTAATACAAAGATACATTTTGCCTGTCATTACATTCAATTAATGTATTACATTCTGCAAGTCACTTTAATTACCAGCTATTGATATGGCATCATCTGCATATAACAGCAACCTCAAATTCACAATGCCCATTTTTACACCAGCCACGTCCTCACTTACTTTTCCACGTCTACATTAAGCAACCAAGGAGGTATAACACAACCTTGTCTAACATCATGTTCGATGTCAAACCATTCGCTCAAAGGTCCATCCATCCTAGCGCTCACTTTATTTACATCATACACCACCGTAATTGCATCTACTAACCGTGTATTCATAGCATACTCTCTCAGAAAATCTCGTAATATACTTCTATTCTCACGATAGTACGCTGTTTTTTCTAGCTCAAAAAAACCCACAATCTTTCTTACTGCCTTAAATTACTCAATCAGTTGTTGCAATGCCAAAATATATATACCATTCAACCTCTATCTGACATGAAACTGCATCACACACCCCAAATCTAACCCTCAGTTTTTGTACGCACCCTCCCAAATAAGACTCCCTCAATAACTTTGCCTGGAAAACTTAACATACTAATTGCCCTGTAAGTCTAACTTTTTTTTTTCATTTGTACTTTGGAAAGATTAGCGCACTCTTCCAGTCACTAGGAACATTCGAAATCCCAGCACATAAATTGAATAACTCACACAATCTGGCAAGTAGTATCTTACAGCCTCATTTAAGCACTTCGCTTGTGATCCCATCTATGCCCTCAGATTTTCCATTCTTTAACACCTTCATAGCATTTAACAGCTTAGCTTTGTTAATTTTATTTTACTAATAATAGCATTTTCTTTATTTTTTGCTCATTTATCTACGTACTCTCCATAAAATGTCTCAAAATTCTCCCGCCATCTCTCTCTTATATTATTTAATTCCAGATAGTCTACCTCGTTCATTCTGAATGCGATAGGTATTTACTTGCACTACTTGTTTCATTCTTGTTACCCACTTCTATAGTAGTTTATTATTTCCATCAACATCATTATGCATTATTTCTTCTTCTTTTAATCTTATTGGCTCCTTACTCTCCTTAACTACTTTCCTTGCATTCATCTTTTAATCATTTTATAATATGTTACTCAACTTCTTGCATTCTGTTTCAATATTAACAGAAATAATAATTTTTGTGTTTCTTTCTTTTCTCTCACAACTTCTTTCACATGTTCATTCCAGCATTCATTTATTTTTAAGTTTACCACCACCTCAGATCCACAAACATTTTTCACGTACTCAACTTTGGTATATTTTATTCTGTTACAAGCATTTTATATTTCACTGACATTTATTTCGAAACTCCATTAATAATCTGTAAAGTTAAATTTTCTCCCAGCAACCTTTTATATTCCACTCTCACAATTTTATCATACAATTTTTCCACTTTCACTCGTCACTGATAAATACGATTGCACTGTTTCCTCACAAAATTCCTACCTAATTATATTATTGAGATCACTAGGAAGTGATCCATTCTACATTAAGCTCTTCGCACGGTCCTAGTAATCTTTACCAAACTCCTAATTCTCTCATGCTACACCACAATATTAATCATATTTTGACAGTTGACCCTTTTCTATGTATTCAATTGAACATCTTTATGCCTAAGCCATGTGTTTTACACAAATAAATCTTTTTCTAAACACAAACACATTAGCTCATTACTATTTTCGTTTACCCTGTAAACACCATTGCTTACAAACACTCTCTCTAAATTCTCTCTTTGAGTATCCACCTATACATTCATAGCTCATAGCAAGAAAATTATTTCAACAAGTACATATATATTCTAGACTTTATTGAGCTCATTCCAAAACTACACTTTCTCATTTTTGACATAATCTTCCACTGATGACTAAACAGCAACCAACATTGTTCTATAATAGCCTATTTGTATATGTACCTATAAATATATAGATGAAACCAACTCATACCTTCCAACAAATAGCTTATATGCTAGACTTAGGATTAAACTTACTCCCTGACTTTTATTTCCCATTCATCCACACCTGACTATAATGCCAGGCTACCATCACTCACCATCAAAATAATATTACCTATTATCTTGGTTTAAAATACACACAATTAATTCTCTTTACCATACACGCCTCTCATATTCCACTTTCCAATAGTCTATGTTCTTGGTCGCTTGTCAACAGATGGACCCTTCAATTTTAACCTCAGTTGCACATAATTAATTTGGTCATCTGAGGATAATGCTGTTACAGTTTATTGTAATAATTAATTTAGAATATCCGCTTAGTAGCCTTTATCGTACCTGTACCCATGACATTATTAAGGACGCGGTACTGATCGGTGCAGGAACATTTTAGCCGGTATATTACAAGTATAATTATTTCTCAGTATTAGCCTGAGTACACTTGCACTGTTCCTACCAACCAGTATTCTTACTATAGAGACTGCCTTGCCGGCCAGTACATGGTTGGTCGTGTCCTACCACTAGGAGGTAAGGCGATGCAATGACACATCAGGAGAATAATATATTAGTCATTAATTAAATTTAATATATTAATATGCGTAATACCCAGATGTATATTAAGACACGGTGATAAAATAATTGATTTATTTAGATTGAGTATGGTGAACATAATTTTGGCTTAATTAATGTATGAAAAGTTGTGCTAAACTAGTCACTGAGGTTAGTAAATTTTTGATGTTTTACAATCATATTAAGTAAAAACTTATTTTGATTTTCTTTTGAGCTATCCTCAACACGGTTTAATAATCTGCAATTCACTTCTAAAGTATTGTGAAAAACGTGACGCCTTCTAAGATAAGAATAAATATTTAATAAGTAATATGTTACTTTAACTACAAAAATATAGTAAAATGACTACTTATGAAAAAAAAACTATACAAATATATTTCAAAATAGATGTTTTTTATATTTTGCATAAACCTGGTATTCTTCTAATAATAGAGCCAGTTCACAACTTTTTCTTAGCACCTCTTCTTACTATCTGTTCAGGTTATATGCATCGCACTGTTTTTAAATATTAAATTGCTAAGTCCAGTTAAACCCGTTTATTTTGGTCTAATGCCTATAATTTTATTTTACAAACTTTAATATAACAGGTTAGAATTTAAACTCCTACCTCCACGTCATTAGGGCCAACCATATCAGATCAGCCTAGCCACGTAACCGCTAATGCTGGTAAAAATATATCAAATCTAGTAAATACGACTAAACACTTTATGTTAACTTTTGGTTTAAATTCATGTAGGCTACTAGATATTTCCTCCTTTGGTGGTAGCATGGCTTAAGTCATTATTCACGCCATAAACTGAACTGCCAGTGATGGTAAGATCAGAGTATGAATACCAGTCGGTAGTACTGAGGGTATTTTTCATTGAATGGTTTGTCATTATAACTACACGTAGATACGGATACACATCCTTTTCTCCAAACTGGGTTCAAACGCTCAAACATTGGCTCGAACTAGTTCACGCAAATCAGTTTGATTAGTAAAAGCCTGCCTATTTATTCGTTCAGTTAGATGTGCGCAAACTTTTACTTGCTTCAGTAGTTTCCAGTTTCTCCTCGTCAAAGGCTACTTCTCAGAAGTGGCAAATTTTTACTATATTCCAAGTTTGCCCAAGACAGATAGACGAAGAAGAGTTTTATCATCTATCGGTTTGTGTTGTATGAAGTAGAAGCTAAGACGTGAAATCCAAGCAAATTCAGAGGTGGATCAAATATTGGATGCTAAAAAGAGAAGAATATTCACATGCTAAATTAATTAGTGTTTTGCGGGATGAGATGATACAAATGATCTTTGGAACTATTTGCGTATTGACGAAGAAACCTATCTACATACTTCCTGTCTCTCTGCTCCAGTATGTTATTTCTAATATCTGCGCATGTGCCTGGTTTGTACAAACCAACAAAACGCGTCTACACTCTCAGTATTTGCACCAACCTCAAATAGAAAATTAAACACGGACAGATTTAGCTCAAACCGTATTATTTGGTTTGCGAAAAATAAAAACTACCGTTTTAACGGCACAAATGTTTGCACAGTCCACTACTCTAATAAACAGATACACTTTTAAAAACTATAAAATTACTGACACCTTTAAAACTATTTTAATCTGCATTTAATTTAAATAATGAATATAGTTTTATTAGTGAATATATGAATTAATACAGTTATAAAAAACCTTAGCTACTTTTAGTCTACTAACAAATTTCCTTGAATCTTTGTTTTGACACATTAACTATTATGTGTCCATTTCGGGTGTCCATTTGGGATGATTGGGTGAAGGGTACATTCTTGCTCATCCATCTCTGTCTTACGTAAGCATTGTTCTGAAACCCCCTTCTCTCGTCCGTATAAATGAGCAATCTTGAACCCTCTGCCCCTCTAAGGGGCTTACTTAATACTTGAACACCTCCTTATACGCTTATTTGTGATTGATATTGTCAGTGACCAAAATCTTGGTGCCCGAGACATGATTATCAATAGGAAGTATTACTATTAGGGGGTGTTTATCATCTATCTATTAATATATTTTACACTCTCTCGCTTGGCTAGTTCCTTTATTTTTCGTTTTATTCAACATTTTCATCCTAATCCTCTTGTTTGAATGGCAACATATTTATTGTCGCTTCATCCACATCGGTAGTCGCATAGTATAATGGGTCACTCTTGTGTTGAACTTGATTGCTAGTAACGGGAAGATCAGGGCTCAAATACCAAACAGGTGTACTGAGTTTTTCCTAGATTGTTTCCCACTTCCTCCACGCAGATGGATGTACATTTAATATAAACTCTACCTTCACTATTCCTATCTCAAGACTGCACATGCAGATAGCCCTAAATATAATTAAGACGTGGTTTACAATCACGTTATAATATAGGTGTGTATGTATATGTATTTATACAGTATGATTCATGTAAAATTAATGAATTTCACTAGGTATTTATTCTATCACGAACTGTGCAAGAAACAATGTATTGGGTCTTAAATATACAGTATCTCTTGGATATTACGCCACCCTTACATTAAATGCTGAAAATGCCCTATACACACCTCAAGATAAAATACGTGATCGTGTCATTTCATTACATGCTCCTGGCCGTTTGTTTGTGCAGTATGTTATCAATATCATTGATTTCACGTGTATTGTTTTCTTCAAATTGTCCTATGTCTGAGGGCGTGTAGCTTAGGCACTTTCTTTCGGATAGCCCCAAATAAAAAAAATTGATGAGGTAAAATCCGGTAATATTGGTGACCACAAATTTCTGTAGATGATCCAATCGTAACTTTGGATGAGTACCATGAACTCATGTGGCATATGAAAAGCGGCACCGTCCTTTTGAAAGTACCCCTGACCCAAATCAGTATCATCCTCTTGTTCAATAAATTCCATGAGAATGCGAGTGTACTGTGCGTTGTTTACAGTTTCATCTAAAAAAATTGTACTGACTTTTCTTTTTTCAAATATTGCACATCAAACTCCGATTTTAACTGGGTGTATAAGTTCTTCACGGATGACACGCAGCCCAAATGCGTGTGTTCTGTGAGATCACGTAGTAACAGCTAGTTTCAGCAGATGATGTTCTACCGTCATATTATACTGTTTCAACTTAGCCTTAATTGCAGCTCTTTGGCACATTTAATACGAGTATCCTATCTCCTGCAATCGACGCCTTAATGACTTGCGTGGTTACCATAGCAGTCCCAACTAGACTTCCACATCAAACGTCGTCAGTGCGGATGAACGATGATTGCTGGTTTCACTCAAAAGAGTTCCAGTTGACTCCAACTTGTGTACCGCTGCCAGTATTGTGTTCCTCTTCGGAGGATTGCGAACATCAAAGTCCCTACGGTATGTTCTTTGCTTCGCTGTGACCAAGTTTGTTATCCAGTAGGTTTTCACAGGGAACATTCCCTGTTGTTTTGTGTATTTCATCTTCCCAACAATGATTACTAAGACTAAAACAACAATGTCGAAAGAAGCAGCAAATCCTTAACAGTTGCGCAAAGTCATCTCGTGACAAATAAATTAAACTCCTAGAGTTATTGCGTGGTTTGAAAGCAAAACAGAGCATTAAAACGAATTCAAATGGACATCCTTAATTTTATATTAATCAACCTGTATAAGTTGTCTTTACTAGTACCCAACACACGGATCTCCATGGCTGGAGTTAACTCTAAGGGTCCTTGGTTCCATTTAGGATGGCTCTAACTAAAATATATTCTATTGGTATTCAAGTTAATCTCCATCCAGGGGTAAATATGTATCATTTTATCAAGTTAATGTTATGTCATGTATTAATTAAATATACGTTCTTAAGAAGTGCGTACAAGTGGACATTAGAATTAAGGCGTAAATTTTGTTTACTATGATTTACCTGTGATTATTATTATTATTATTATTATTATTAACACTGCGTCTTACTACCCGTTCGGGTTGCACGCACTTACGCTAATATGTAATGGTAAAGTGATTGTGAGATGAAATGAAGGACCTACAGTTTAACGTGGAATCCGAACCACGGTGGAGGCCTGGCATTTACCTGTGATGTTTATTGTAGAGGACTGTCTTTGGATACCAGCTTGGGAGTACGGATAGTTATTTCCCATCTTCTTCCCACGCAAATAAGGGCACATTTTATCTAAATTATACGTTGCTCATCCCTATCTCGCTTGTGTAAGCTTACGGCTTTCCTAAACAACTAGTAAGACATGGTTGAGGTTATAAAGTGCACGGTAAATATTCAAATCGAGTAAATATCTAGATCGTGGTCACTAAAGCTTTTAAGTAAAACACGTAAAAGAATCGCTTACTCTTTTCTTTCATTTCTCTATGTTCATATTCATTTGAAGTAACCAGCAAGCGATTTGATGCTGTGTGGCCAGGGAAGGGGGGATTAGGAAGGACGCGAAGTTTACCATATTTCTATCTTCCTCCTATTCATTCGGGAAAAATAAAACAAGTAGTAAGAGAGGAATAAAAACAAGTTAATGTTGGTACACCTGGATAGCCTTCTCTCGAATATTTCATCTTTAAGGGGCTGGTCAACACTCGTTCACCCATTGAAACATGGTATTACAAAATAAAAGATTGTGACAAAACCATTCTCTGGATTTGAAATCAGTTTTCACCCATGAAAATTGATTTATATGATCTAGAACAAATACACTGTATAACCTTTAATAATCATTCTATTAAACTATACAGTGAAAACCATAACATTTTCAGCCTAGAACTATTTTTCTTATAATGATTTCATTAAGTTAAATACTCCAAATTGAATTTTCTACACTAATATTATAAAGAGGAAAGATTAAATTTTTTGTTTTTTTGTTTGTAATGGATACACTCAAAAACAACTGGACCGATTTTAAAAATGCTTTCGCCAATATAAAGCTACATTATCAGCGAGTAGCATAGGCTATATTTTATTTTGAAAATTTAATTTAATCCTCATAAAAATGTCGATAGTTTTACACAATATATAAAAAAATTGCCAAAAAATATGATTTCTCCGCGTGCGCTACAAAAACTATTGGTAGTACATAAAAAAATATTATACATATTGGACGTTCTCACTAATGTGAACAAAAAAGTCCACGAGACAGTATATGTAATTATTATAGTTATGTTACAAAAAACGCTTTTTGTTGAAATTAGTCAACTAAAATACGGATTCAAACAAAAAGTGATTTTATCCGTATCATGATATGAATCCTTATCCAAATCAATTATTTAATCAAAACCTTGATCTCCCCGTCGTCGGCAGTCCAGTCTACTGCAAGAGCGATGTGTTAGACCAGCCAACCACTGAAGCGGGTGTGATGTGTAGCTAGTACTATATATAGCAGAACTATGTTTACTTCAATTTTCTTGGATTATAATTTGTATTTAGTGTTATATTATGTCTTATATTAAAAAAAATGAATAACTACTTTATCAAGATTAATATGAATTTGAATATTAATGTTGGAAATAGTAGAAATCACAAGACTAGATAGAGTTTTTATCTTTATTTTAGCTATTTATTTATATTTTATTGGTTTAAGAATAAGCTTTAAAAGTGTATTTATAAAAACAAAATTTGAAATAGTTTGTTAACCATAGTGTAGCGGTACTTGTAGGAATACCGGAAACTACTTGTAGCATTTAGCAGTTTACAAAGCTATTTTATTTACAGCGCTGCCACGATTATTTTATAAGTGAGACAAACCATTTATTCCAATATTGTGGATCTTTAAAATTATTTTCCCACTATTTCAAATCATAAATAGGAATCAATGTAATCACCTGAGAGTGGTACGCGTACAATTTAAGCATCAATGTGTAAGGTTCTAGAATAGTCAAACAGAAATCCACAAACATCTTGTAATTTTAGACGTTCAAGGGCTTAGATGTGTTTGTGTGTGTGTGTGTGTGTGTGTGTACGCACGCGCACGCACCATAGCTTGATTGTGAGACCAGTGCCCTTATTCTTCCTTTCCTCTCTTTTTGCTTAGTTCAACACCCACCCCTTTTGAATCATAGTAGATATTGATGCTCTCTAGCTTTCAACCCCTTGCTCTTTCTCTCAAACACTTATTATCTCAAACGCTATAGCTCTTGAACGCTCTCTCACAAACGCTCGCTCTCTCAAAATCTTTCTTTCAAACATTCCCTAAATCATTCTCACTCTATCTCAATCTCACTTTCTCTATTTCAATCTCACTTTCTCTATCAAACTCTCTCTAGCTCTCTCTTTCTCTCAAATTCACTCTATTAATCTCTCTCTCTCAACACTATCATTCTCAAAGACTCTCTCTTAAACTCCTTCTCACTCTAATTTTATCTTCTAAAATAATCTTTTACTCTGTAAACTCTCTAACCTTCTATCTAAAACTCTCACAGACTCTCTCTAAGACTTTATTACGAATTCTACCTCACATATTCTCTTTCTCTCACACACACTCTTTTCTCCCCACACACTCAAACACACACAATCTCTTTCTCTCTGCTCCTTGTAGTTTTTCACTAATACACACACCTACTCTCACTATCACTCACTCGATATCTTCAAACACTCGATCCCTCTATACCTCTCGAACGGTATATCTCATCAACACTTTCTCACCAACACTGCCATTCTCTCTTTCAAACACTCTCTCTCCATCTTTCTTTCAAACTACCTCTTTCTTAAATTCCTTCTCTTTCAAACTCTCTATAAATCACTCTCTTTATAGCCATCTCAATCTAACTCTCTCTTTCTTAATCTCTCTAACTCAAACTCTCTCTCAGTCTCTCTTTATCTCACTCTCACACTCTCATTTTCACTATCACATTTTATCACTCTCTCTATCATATACGTATATATCCTCTATAATAATTTGATATGCCCGTTTCCGGTAGTTGAAATTACGGTTAAATGGCTCAACCGGTTTTGACCAACGGGCAATAACTTTAAAGATTAAGCGTCTAGGATGTCGGCAAAAATAGTAGCCTAAATCTAAAAAAAAAATTAATTGTTGATTTCTTATCTTTTTATTCCGTGTGGGCCTTTGGCTCATCTGTACAATCATTCTTTGTTTACATCACCATGGAACCCACGATTTGTTTATAATTGTACATTGATAAATATCATATTTCCCTTTGATTAAAATAACAGCTCAATTGTTTATTGAGTGGTTTGGTGCAACGAATAGATAAAGAGTTGAGAGAGAGGTTGTTTCAAAGTTGTCATCGTGGCGTGAAAGGCAAAACCATAGGTTCTGATTCAAATTAAACGCTGAAAGCTAAAAATATATTGTTGATTTGATAGCTTTTGACCAGTAAACGTTTAGCTAAAAAGTCAAGTAAAGGCTTGTTATATAGACGATTTCCTAATAAAAAGTGCAATAATCCGCATACAATGCTGCGATGATCCACTATATAAAATATATTTTTATAAATTCAAAAGTTGGCGAGCTATAAGAAAGTATATATTTTTAGATGAAGGTCTGGGATATGGAATGTTGATTATAGTGCTCTTTGGGGAAGCAAGAGTTTCAATATGTTCTCAATATATTTCTGTAACAGTGAATATTATTGTACTTATTCTGTTTGATAGTATGTGATTTTTAACCATGTAAACTAGTTTCATGTATCTTTGTAAATATCAGCATTTTTATGTAAAGGGGCTAGAAAGTTTATGGTGTGCACCGTACCATTTTTTAAAAGTGAAATGTCAAATTTACTATACTCAAATAAATAAATAGTTGCATAGTAGTAAATATGTTGAAAGTAGGGTCTACTTTATCCTCGACAGTGGGTACACATGCTAAATGTCAAAATCATATAGTTTGGTTCACCTGTAATGTGAATATTAGAGTCCAATTTCCAGATGGGTGTACTTATGTCTTTATTCTTATTTCACACTCTCTTTCAATGTTAATACGTTTACATTTAGTGTTAATCCTATAGTCATCATTCCCAACCTATAAGTAGAACTAAGTGTGGATATTTCAGACAAGTAAGGTTGAAATTGAAAAAACAAAGCAGAACATAATTTTAACTAGTACAAGTAAAGGAAATAATCATTAAAAACCCATTCATATCTTTAAACTCCTCATGGTACGCTGATAATAATACTGTCTAATTTTTATCTAAAGAATCATCATAATAAATATTTTCCAGTCGGTGAATGGATTAGTTTAGTAAAATGACTCAATTTTCCTCTATCCTTTCCTCATTGTTCCCTCATTAGTTGCTTCCGATTCTCTCCTCTCACTTAAACATTTTCTCTTGTATACTTTTTTTCCTTCTCGTTCTTGTCCTTTACTGTAGACCTTTTCCTAAATACTTCATCTCCATAATTCTATTTGCCATCCTCCCCTATTCATTCCTCCTTATATAACTATAACATCAAAGTAATGATTCCTCTACTTTCTCATGTACTCCCTGTATCCCCACTCATTCCTGGATAACATCTTCCTTATTCCTTTCTCCTCGCAACAGCTAGCATGCTCATTTGGATGCTATGTCTAAATTTATTCTATCATTGTTATCTTAGTTTTAATTTGATTAAGTATCAAATATTATTTTTATTTTACTCCTCTACTCAATACGTTTTAACTAACAGAACTTTACACTATTTGGACTTCACTGAAGTTTATTAAAATATAGCCAACCTTGGGTATCCCAATTTGTGTTAATTTGACACCACGAAATTAAATTTGGAATTTGTAATAACTGCTCATTTGTTTTTGAACCACCTCTCACTACTCATCCAATTTTATACACATTACTATAATGAAATAGAATTGAAATGGATATAAATTTTTTTAATGTCCTTTTATTTTCGAAATAGGAAAGTGGGAAACAATTTGGAAAAAAATACCTGGCTGGGATTCAAGCTCTTACCTCTCTGTCACCGCAAGACCAGGCCGAATTAGCCTACCATTCATTTCACATGCTAATAATTGCGGGTTATTAGTAATTTAATTATTTCGGCTTATTTTAGTCGGTATCCTGTGTCTCCCAGATTCTATTTTAATTACGATCTATCAAGATATGAATTAACGCTCTGGGGACTGGGTTCTATGTTTATTCTAGAGTTAGTTTTATTGTAAGTAATTTATATATAGACTAGATTTTTTAATATAGACTACGTAAAATTTTACAATAGCTACGAATATACATATTAGTTCACCTATCATTGCGAATATACCTATTATTACAATTTTGCAACTATAATTAAGAATATACCTACTATTACTACTATCATTACGAATATAACCACTATTATCGCTATGATTACGAATAAATCTGCTAGTATTACTATCATGACGAATATATGATACCTACTACTATCGCAAACCATTATGAATATTACAAGTGCTCTTATATGCAAATGGATTAATGACTGATAGTGAAAGTAACTTACAGAATGCACTATATAATTTGAATGTGGTGACGGGCAGAATGGATCTTCGTATAAATGTCTCTAAAACTAAGGTGCTATTTTTTAATGATGATGGATTGGGGAATGATTGTAAGCTTACTATAAATGTCAAACTGTTAGAACAACTTAATGATAATGTGTATCTGGGCAAAAAGGTCTGTAAAAATGGTAGAATGGATGGGTAAATCAACAGTTGTGCGAATGCATCTTGGAGAGTAATTGGATTTATGTGGACTATTCATTGAATGAAGTATTACTGGAAGAGGCAAAGTTGACAGTATATAAAAGTGTGTTGGCGTCAACATTGTTTTGTGGATATGAAGAGTAGCTTTGTCAGGAGTGACACTAGAACAAGTTGAATGCTGTTGAAATGAGATATCTAAGAAATGTATGTGGAAAAACTCATATGGATAGTCAGTAATGAATGGGTGCTGAAAGAGTGTGGTTTTAAAGGTAATCCAATAGGTCAATGTGAAATAAGTGTCTTAAGTTGGTTAAGCCATGTTGAGAGGATTAGTTTGGTTTGGGTCACGAAGAAAATATATGAAGGTAGAATGTGTGGATCAAAGGAAGGGGTATGCCATATAGGACGTGGATAAATGTGGTAGACGAATGTGTGAAAAACAGAAACATTAAGAGATAAAAAATAATAGATCATATATAACTAGATTTATGGATGTTCTTGAAGCGAAGGATGGGGAAAGGATAGGGAAATGTGGAGAAAGTTAATGAAAATGGGTTAAGCACGGAGTTGATTTTTTAAGCTATGTGTACATTTTCTTGCCACCCCATATGGGAAAAGCGATGTTAGATAAATATGTATGAATGTATAATTAATATACCTACTTGTATTAATATCATTACAAATATACCTACTATTACTAGTGGTATGAGAATCTTCTAGGTATAGAAGTTGAAAGTCAAATCGCTTTCCTTAGTCTTCGACATTTCCAATAGCCTTCTCATCTTCAAAAAATATCAAATGTAAAAGAAAACTTTGATATATTATGAACAGATTAGAATTGTATTACAATAGGCCTATATTACATATTTAAAACTATAATAATTCTTAAAACAGCTAATAAACAGTATTTTAACACAGGCAAATAATTAAATGAACTCTATAAAGTAATCATGGATGGAATCAAATATTATGTCAGCATAAAATATTATGTTGTGCTTTTTTCCCCCGTAAACCATTCTCTTTACCTTACTGCACTAAGTTGATAATTTTAAAATTTAAAATTAGTGTCATGTGAGAAAAATAAAAAACATATCCGAATCAGTCTTCGACTCTGCCTTGCAAATAAAGTAACCTTAACAACACTGACTACTACTATTATTATTAATACCTGCAAGATGTAACTTATGATTGTTTGTTTACTCCAAAACTAATATCTAATATGTATCCACATTTGCATAAAGAGAGTCATAAAAATCACGATCAAAAATTGGTTAAGCCAGCCGGGATACGAACTCTGACATTCCCATCATTAGTAAACTATGTCAGACGAAACTACCGCCTTAGATGTGTGCCCATTGATACGCGTTTAGGAACACCTTTTTTAAAATCTTTTTAAGAATTTTTATTTTCTTATTTTTTTAATACTCAGTAATTCTACAATAAGTGTTACTCTTTATAGCTTCTTTCTAAACGAGGCAAGTGAGTTTGATATGATTCTCTTCTTAAAGGTGAGGTAAAAATTCAGTTTAAATTAAAGTAACTTCGCCTTTCTTCTTTGGACGTGACTTTAAAGGAATTTAATACAACTCATAAAACCTCAACTAATTAATAATATAGGGTGACCTGGCGGTGTAGGGGTAAGGAGTCAAACTTCTGTGCTGGCGGCCGGGGTTCAATCCTCGGTCCCGGCATAGATCTATCTGATTACCAAACCCGTCCTTCACCTTTGAAAAGACGTGTATTAATCACAGCTTGTGAATGTGGGGAATGCCAATCCTCCACCGTGGTTCGGGTTCCACGTTAAACTGTAGGTCCTCCATTTCATCTCACAATCACCCTACCATTACACATTAGCGTAAGTGCGTATAACCCGAACGGGTAGTAAGACGCGGTGCTAATAATAGTAATTATTATTATTATTATTATTATTAAAAATATACACTTGTAGGTGAGATTTATACACAGTTAAACTTAGAAAAATGGTTGTTTTATTTTATATAAAGGTAGCATCTACGGCTAACTTGAATTCGACACCGGAGAGGATGGACATCTGTTAGATTTATTAAATATTGTACTTTTGAAATCGACGCAATGATGAATGGACTGTTATTATTATTTTATATCGTCAGGAGACGACTTCTAAAATTCTGGACACTGTAAAGGAAAGTTTAGATACTATGTTAATATTTATTGTTTGAATTATGAAACACTATCTATTTTATTTTATTATGTTATATTCTAGATAGGCTGATAATTGTTTATTAGATGTGGGCATTATTTAAATGCAATTTTCTAACTAAATGTAACTTCAGTTTCATGTCGCCACTAAGGGCTTGTTTCTTAAAGATGTTAGTAATATCTCAATGTTTGCTGGTCTAAATTAACGTAATATTAATTGAAATAAATTAAAATCATGTATCTTAATTATCTGGACTTTCCGTATTATCCTTGCTTTTGTTGTTGTAAATTATGTTGTGCCAGGATGCACAAATTGAACTTATATTAGATATCAGCTACCTACAAAAGATTTAAACAGATTTATCACGTAAAAAAAATCATTTGCGAAATCAAATTTGAGAAAAGAGATTATTCATTCTAAATTTATAGTTTGTAGTGAACATTTTAAACCAGACTCTTTCAGCCCTAGTACCAAACTATTGCATCCCTCTTTGCATTTTTCAGGTACGTATGTGTAACGGATTTGTTTTCTAAGTTCTATTTAGTACGGTATTTAAGGTTATAGGGAGGTATAGGTTGAGGGTAGCCTAATAAATTGTTGGCCATGGAGGTGGCTTTCATAACCTATTGGGATCTAGAGGCCTAGTTGACAATAGTTAACGAAAAGTATGGGAGTCAAAATACACAGGCATCATGTTCTCTTGTGAACCTAGAGGTGATGCCTGAAGGTAATTACTAGCTTTTTATATATTTATAATTCAAACACAAGTCAGTGATAAATCTCTTGTGGAGAGCCTGGACTCAGTCCACCTAGTCAAGTTTAGTACCTTAATCTACCTTTCAGCACTGATTGAGTGCACTGCAAGACTAGCGCGTTTGTACGCTTGGTTACTGGTGCGGGTAAAAAGTAGGTTCATTTTCTTTGCAAATAATTTTCTTTAACAATTATTAAACTGCCATGCAAGGGGGAGGGGGGTTATGTCTTTTAAATAAATATATATTTGACAAAATCATTTATATAAAAAATGGCTTATTTTTTCTAAAATATAATTAATTGAAATGCAAAACTAAACAAACTAGCAACTTCTTAAATTAACTTTAGACACTTATGAGGATTGCAAATTGAAAACTGTTTGAAAAACTTTAATTGGGCCTTGTAATTTAAAAAGTTATTTTTTAAAAGTTGTTTTTCAGAGTGTATAAAAGCTGTAGACCCTACTAGGTTCAAACTAATTAAAGATAAAGCATTACTATTCTTCAAATATATTTGAGATAAAAATGTTTCGGTTTCATCAGGGGCATAACCAGGATAAAAGGGTGGAGGATATAATAAGAGGGTCTATTTCTTCTGGATTCTAAATAAAATATACTGACTTATATGCTTTTAAAAATATGTCATAATATAAATTTAAATATAATAATTTGAAGAAAAAAGTGACCGGCAAAAATGGTTTAAAAATACATTTCACTGAAGGTGCTTGGCTGAATGGCAATTTCTTAGAGCACCACCGATCTCTATTTTTTTATCTGTTTGAACAAATGTGAATAAAGTTTAGCTTTATGAAAATTTTAGAAACATTTCATTCTCTTTAACAATTTCTTCATTTATTTGGAGTGTTTCAAAATTTTTTGTAAATTGTTTATATTTTTGTTGAAGTTTTTAACCCTAATTGAAAAAAGTTGTTACTACTGTACATTTTATCACACAAAAAAAGTTACCTATGAAACCGAATTATAATGGGTAGGTATAATAAAAGGATCTGAAGGAAATGTAAATGTAATACCGAATATAGAAACCAGCACCAGTGACCTAATGAGCTAACACACTGTTCTCGAACATTGTTGATTAAGAGGCCAGGGTGTGATTCTTAGATTGGTAAGCTGAAAGTTTTTCTTCATATGTGATTTATTAATGTGTTTTTAATCAATATTCTCTGACACACAAAAGTAAGTTCACTTCCTATTAACTACTTTCCTCATCTTTACTCAATTAAATTAAGCCATTAATATGCCATGTACTGAATGTAACAAAAACAAAAAAATACAGGTAATGGGAAACCCCATGTGTAAAACTACATAGGGAGAATCAACCCCATTGTACCTGGCCGGGGTATGAAACTCCACCTCTACATAACTGGCACCCAGTAAAAATTTAAGTTGACGCCTTAGTACTAGGGCCCATCCATGTGCTTAAATTTTTGTGAGCCCCAAATTATTTATAATTTAATTTTTCAAATAAATATAAACCATGACTTGTGTACATGCCAGATTTGAAATAATAATATTGTATTATTTATATAATAATTAGCATTACTTATTTAGAGTTATATTACCTTTGTTACAATATAAACATATTTTTTTTGTTTTTCAGTGGTATACACTCCTACAAAAAATATCAACAAAGCACGTGTGCTTTCTTCGACATTTGACCCTACAACATAACAAAAAAAGTCGGCCATCCAGGAGATTTGACTATTTCAAGTAAGTAAATTAGAAAAATCATTACTGAACCTTCCATTTCAAGTATATATTTTTAATTAATAGGCCTAAATCACTAATATCCTTGGCTTTATTACCTGGCGGTCTAGTGGTAGGGTATCAGATTTTTTTGTTGGGGGTCCGGGGTTAAATACTCGGTCCCGGCACAGATTTATCTGATTGCCAAACTCTTCCTTCACCTATGACAAGACGTGTATTAATCGCAACTTGTAAATGTGGGGAATGTAAGGCCTCCGTCGTGTTTCAGATTCCACGTTAAACTGTAGGTCCTCCATTTCATCTCACAATCACCCTAACATTAAACATTAGTGCAAGTGCGTATAGCCCGAACGGGTAGTAAGACGCAGTGCTAATAATAATAATAATAATAATAAAATGAACCTTCCTGACACGTGATATATTTCCAGCTCAAGCTGTTTGTATGACATGGAATAACTACTCGGTCACTGTTTTACCACCACAGTAATTTTTTATAGTTTTTTAAACTATTAACAGGCCCATATTTTCATAACCTTAATTTTAAAATATAATAACTTAAATACATTTGTAGTTAAGTAAGGTATTCCCTCACCCTTCATGTAAAATTTTAAATTTCTATCAAAAAAATATTTATTTTTTTATTTCACACACACCCTGCACACCCTAGTTGACTAACCATTGATAATAAATTTAAAAAATATCAATTTCTTATTGTCACTTATGGTTATTTCTCCACATTTATATAAACCTTTATTATTGATTATACTGGCAAGTATTCTTGATTAATTTTGACAATTTGGGAAACCCCTTTTCCCCTAAGTTTTATTCTTCGATTATTTTTCTAGATTTTTTCTCCATATTTGGCGGGTCACAACTTAGCAACATTTTCGCTAGAGCCAAAAATAACATAGTTTTGAGATTGTCTTATATAAGGATTATTGGACACTTTCTCTGTATTTTGATGAAGGTGTTAAATATTCTTTCAGCCTCTTACTAATTACTATACTTTTGTATTCAACTGTTTTTTGGGGGTTGTCTTGGGATATGAGTGAGATTTTATAATTGCTGGCAAATTTATTTTTATTTTTTCAGCTCCAAAACGCAGAAGAGACATTTCAAAAAGACGTAATCACCCTCTTTTGAAGGACGCGAGTGTGCTAAAGTCTGCAGATCTGACTCCTAAAGCACACACACCCTATATGTGTGCGCTAACTATTTCAAGAGGCTGGCAAAATATCACTTCAAAAAAACCTAATTTACAAAAAAAGACTTGAAGGAACCAATCACGTTTCTGAACCAAACATTTTCAGTTATATGAAATTAAATCTCGTTTCCCGTAAGTTAATAATGTCTCAAATACAAACATCACAGTATAAACTTAAAGGACGAAGATTTCTTCTAGAAAACAAAATTTTGGCCCTATCACAGCCACTTTTATCGCAAGGACACATGGGTAAATTTGTTGGTAATAATAAATATAGTGTACTAGCAGCCCAACCCGGCTTCGCACGGGCATAATAATATAATAAAAGAAAATACACAATGTTTTACAGTGAGTTTCT
>CABFVX010000452.1:0-28366 GCA_902151425.1 Timema shepardi
TTTGTCCGCTATACTTCGCCACTCACCGTTACCAGTAATGTCAAGGTCGATAGATCTTAGGTCCGTTCATAATTAACAGTACACTACCATGAAACACGTTTTAATAAGTCTTACACATGAGTGACCAATTAGACCGCTAGAAGGTAAAAATTACGCCATTTCAAATATCCACCAGTCTCTCAGCATTCCGGTATCAAAAGACTTGCTAGGAATTAGGTCCAAGATAGTTTAAAGAACCAAATTTTATTAAAGGAAAATTAACATAAAACAGCTCTCTGTGATGAACGCGACTTAAGTGAAACATCTTTATAAGATTTCATACGACACAAGGGAATGGAAAAACTGTTCCAGCTTTGAAGGTAGAAAATATGATAATATTTTCAGACTAATGAGTTTTTAAAGAGGTTAAGAACGTGCATCACATGCCCATCAACTCTGTGATACAGTCAGCTCGAAATTGTAAATCTACACGAACACTATTTCACGTGAATCATTTCTGACTAAACGTTAATGGAGATAAAGAGTTAATAGTAGTTCCTAATATAAAACATCGTTGAAGTATTAAATAATATTTATTATTTAGATAAAAACTCCGTTGAAAAGTCCGTTTTTGACCAGTTTAGAATGGCTTTACAACCAGGCATTGTGCACAAATCTTTATTCTGCCTTAGTAGGTACATAATGTAGTTATTTACCAGAAACTTTATCGCTTTGTCCCCCTTCTTCACCACGGAGAATTTCTAGTAACTATTCAGATACGAATGCACTGTGCACATTTCTGGCATATCTTGGTATTTTATTTTCCCTTAACTTCTATACCTCGTGCGAGCCGGGAACTGAGTTGGGCCTGCTTAATAACAAAATATGATAGCATTATTATGGGGAGCTTACAAAGGCATGGAGTTGAATTTGAACCGATAGCGTTACAACAATTTTAAAATACCAACTAAATAAATGTTCGTAGTACAACGCGCACGCATAGGTATGCACGCAGACTAAAGTGTCAGGCACATCTAGTCTAACTTGCTGGTGATGGAGAATTTAGGGTTCAAATATCGGCCGACTGTAGTGAGGTTTATTAACTAATTTAACCTTATATTTACTATATCTACTTTGACGTAAAGTTGTTTGCAGGGCCACCTTGAGCATAATTTTGATTCCGGGTGAACTGTGATTTAATCGCCCCCTCCTCTCGTCCTATAAACTTGAAAGTAACTCATTATAAGATGGGTAAATTTCTGTTCCAGCCCATTGCTTTTCTTTATTAATAAATGTATTACTTTAATTTCTGATTTAAAGAACAAAGTAATAGACGTATTTTTGAATATCAAGGAAACGAGGCTGGTATTCCATTATAAAATATAAAATAACAGTTAAGTTTATATTTTTATCATTTTTTTATTTCAATTTTGTTCCTTCCCAAGGAAAAAAGTCATAAGCCACCATTGCTATTTAGATCAAGATATCCAATCGTTCCCAAGATAAGACTTTTGTCCCGGACTGATTTTGTCCCGGATTTGTTAAATAAACAGAATCTAATATCATTTAAAATGTAGATAAATACATCTATATTTTAATAAAGTCAGTTGATTAAAAATGTATATGTAAAATTTGGCGACAGTGCACATTATCACTGCAAGCAACGAATATTTCATACATGAGTATTTCACAATCATTCTGGCTTTTTTTTTTTAACTTTTGTCCCCAACTGTGCTTAGGCTCACTAATGGCTGTCTTCGAAAATTCTATCAACAACATTTTAATTTTAATTTAATGATGTATGACACAATAAATTATAGACTTAAAAGAAATCCTTCATGCGAGAGTTAAAACCACAACACAATCTACTACAGCTAACTATACATACAGTAGGCCCATGGCTTCTTTGGTGCTGACTGACAGATGACGGCTTTAAAAAGTTACCAGACCATATTATGTATTCCTACGCAGAACCAAAAGATATGCAAAAACATGTGTTTAGCAGCTATAATTCAGCACCAAAGAAGCCATGGGGCTACTGTAGATAGCTTGCTGCTTGCTTATTAGTTATTACAGTCCCTAGGATGTAAAAACCACAGTTCATTGGTCAGTGTTTAGGCCTCTAGGAGTAGGAAAAAGGGGTGGGGGAGGTTTGTAACCCCCATAAACATTGTGCAAGGTCATTAGTATAGCATAGTGCTGCCTAGCTATACTACTGTTTACAAGTGGCATTTCTATGTATTTGTAAGACTGACAGACTTGGAAGAAGAATTACTTAACATACAATATTGTTGGAGAATGAACAAATAACGTTTTTCAAGTTAAAAGTTTGTTCCATATTTTTGGGTATGCTGCGCAGGACTATAAACCAGAGATAATACACCACTGGTTCGAACAGGGACACACGTTATATAAAACGGCAAAGAAAATTAGTACAGTATCAAATTTATCTTAGAAATATGTGAATTTATTTTAAAAAAACACATTATTTTTATATTTCTTTCAAGATGGCATCGGTGTCATGGCGCCCCCATACAGCCCGGCACCCCAGGCAGTCACCCGCCTCGCTGAGCTGCCCTGGTTTTTGGATATATATCGAGCTATTTCTGAGCGTAGCATTAAGTTTCTTTCCTTATACTTTTAACTGTTTTTTTGTTAAGAGCTGACTATACAAAAAATCATTGGAAGCGTAGTTTGTTCAACAACATACCCAGAAGCTTTTAACTATCCGTATGTTAGCTAGTATGCACTTATATGCATACTTTAAACTTTTTCTACTTGGGATATAAAAGATCAAATAAGTATTCCATAAAACTTAAATTGAAGCTGTTACTTCACTTTATTAATAATAAACTTATGGGGTGACCTGGTGGTCTAATTTTTAAGGTGTCAGACTTCTATGCTGGCGGCCGGGGTTCAATCCCAGGTCCCGGCAAAGATTTATCTGATTACCAAACCCTTCCTTCACCTCTGACAAGACATCTTGTGAATGTGAGGAATGCCAGGTCTCCACCGTGGTTCGGATTCCACGTTAAACTGTAGGTCCTTCATTTCATCTCACAATCACCCTACCATTACACATTAGCGTAAGTGCGTATAACCCGGACGGGTAGTAAGACGCGGTGCTAGTAATAATAATAATAAACTTATGTGACAGGTGCGTTTCATGGATTTTTTAAATTGTTTTTGTAATCTAATACGGGGGAAAATGATTTAACACTCAAAACTTTGGGTACCTATGTAAAGTGCATCATCTATTACTAGTTTATTTGTTTTAATGTGCATGAAGAACAAGTTTATAAAAGTTGGAATATTGTTAATGTTTCTATAAAAAAAATCTACATATAGGTAATTCTAGTAAGAAGGAAGTGTTTTTTACATTTAAAAAATAGCTTGTGGGATTACCCAAATGTAGTTTTATTTATTATTTTGTGTTGTCTGTGTCCTTCTTCCTAACCGGACTGTCCACATATATAAATTAACGGGATATGGATAAGAAAATAAATATAAACTAAATATATCTGCATTTGCGTGGAGGGAGAGAGTAGGGATTCATAAAGAAAAACACCAATACACACATAACAAACTTCATCGATAGTCACGTGGTCTAAATGTCAAGCTCATCAAGTTTGGTATACCCGTGAATGGGAGGTCAGGGCTAAAATCGCAGTTTGATGCACCAAGTATATTTTTTCCTAAATTATTTCCCACAGCCGCTCCACGCAAATGAAGATGCATTTTCTATAATTTTAAGTTAAATTGTAATTTTAGAGTTTTAGTAACCGTTAAACGGCTAATAAAATACACTGTAACCAGTGGCAGCTCATAGCTAAAATTAGTGGGGGTGCTGCTCCAGAAAATTTTTAGCCTTTGTTTAAAAATTGTGTAAAAGGAAAAAAAATATGTATAAAAAGAAAATTTATTCAGGAACTTGATAAAATCCTAACAAAATTAACAAACTTTAACTTAAATTGTTACAGTTTAAGCTTGATCTATTCAATTAAAAATGAAATCCATTCTTCTTTTCTTAATTTGCACAAAAAGTTCAATAATTTTCTCCTTGGTCTCTGGATGACAATTGAGGAAATTTTTCTCCATTGAAAGTACTGCAAGCGCATTTAGTCTTTATGTTAAATAAAATAACCAAAAAAAATGAATCAAATAGAATAGCTGGAATCAGAATATTAATCTAATTCTACACTCTTCTACACTTTATCATATTCAAGAATATGGTACACGGTTTTTAAGCACAACACACTCTGAGTAAAAAAAACTTCCTTCCCCGATCACGCCAGATCCGGCACTGTGAGAGCAACAGTGCTCTCTCTAACTCGCAGTCTCACCTTCCTCTCCACTCCCCTCCTACGTGCGCATGTGCACAACAGTCAAACACCACGTCACTGGCACTGTGAAACACACAGTTCCATACAAAGATGTTTGTATATTTTTCTTAAATTAGGGGATGGCTACTTAAGTACTGACATGAAGCTTAAGGAATATATATTGTACTACAAAAATAAAGAAATAATTAAAGGCAAAAGGACTCATTATATTAAATGTTATCAATAATATCAAGTGGAAAGAGGGGTTAATGCAGTTCCGCAGTGCTTATACACGAGCCACCACTGAGTAACAAAAAATACGTTCAATTTGCATTCGAAATCCAACCTCTCCACCATATTCACTCAATTCTATTATAAGAGTGACGTTATAGAACATTAAAGCACAGAATCTTGTACTACAATTTTAGTAGAATGTCAGTCAAAAGTGACGTCTGCATTTAAAAAAATGACGTATGAATATTTGAAATAAAATCTGGTGGCCTTAGTTAATTTTCAGATACCTACTATCGTCTGACATTCATACTATAGATGACGTCATTACACTCTCAAGGAAAGATCTAGCCGCTGAAATGCGATAGTGTATTGGCTGTAGCTGTAGCCTCGACTCTCAAGGGTCCTCATTTATTCATGTTTTGTAACAGGAGCCCGGAGAGGCCATTCTGTGACGAGACTTTTCGTTTAAAGAGTGGAACGTAATACGTCTAGCGGTATGACAGAATAGAGCCGATGTTGAGTCTTGACAAATGAGATGTTGTACAGAAGAAATGTTAAACCATGGTAGTAGATATACATTCTTTGAAGACTCGGTGAGGTAAAATGATGGGTTTAAGGTGGGAATGTAGGGGACGCGATAAAAGGCCAATTATTTTGAATATTTTATAGCAAAACATTTATTTGTACAAAATAAATAATATATTGTAGTAGCAACATTTAGTTCAATTTTCTTCACATGGTGATATCAAAAGTTGATAAAAATCTGTCAAGTATGTCTTGGGAGTTAATGACAACTTTTACTGGTCATTTAAAATTTTCTCATTTAATGCCGCTATGCTTGTGATAGATATTCAATAAATTTTAACATCATCATGTAAAGAAAATGTAACTGAACGTTGCTACTGGATAAATATTTTATTTATTTTGGCCAAAAAAAGTTTTGCTATAAAAACTGCAAAAACATTTATCTTTTCTCACGTCCCCTACATCGCCTCCTTAATCTGTTTCAGTGTTGTAAGGAAGGATCTTAGAGGAAACGTTTCAAAATATAGGTATATATTTGGAATATTAAAGAGTTTTCAATGCAGTTCTTTCACTTCACGGTACTAACCTTTCATCAATTGTATCGGCTTAAAATCATCTAATTTATTAATCACAACTTGTAAATGTGTGGAGTGTCAGGCCTCCACCGTGGTTCGGATCCCACATTAAACTGTAGGTCATCCATTTCATCTCACAATCACCCTACCATTTTCACATTAGCATAATTGCGTACAACCCGAACGGGTAGTAAGATGCGGTGCTAATAATAATAATAATAATAAAACCATCTATATTTTTTTTTGTATTGGTAGTTTGTATCATCCCTATCACGTTTAAGAAAATAAATTAGATAATTTTAGAAAAAATATCATTTTTCTTGTATAAAAGGGGATATAAAACTTATTTTGGAAATGAACCTCAACCTCTTCGATGACACAATCCTTATTTTCAGCTCTTATCAATAAATACCTGACCCACTTTTATTGACGCGTGGTCAAACGCACCACTCTGGCAGTAGACTAAACCGCCTATGATGGCGAGATTGATGTTCAAATATTTTTTGGGTGTACTGAGGGTGGTTTTTTCCAAAATTGTGTTCTACTCAAGATCCACGCAAATCCAGATACCCTTCTTATAAATATTGCCTTCCTAATCTCTAAAACAATCAACGTAATTAGTAGGCCTACATAAGCGTATTACCCAAACAGGAAGTATTAATACGCGGTGCTAGAAAAACTGCTCATTGTTAATGTTATCTTCAGCTGTGCATATTGTGACGTCACAGGTAGAAGCGATAGATGTGGAAATAATAACTACCTGTGGCTTATCGCGTGTAACTTATTTCACCTTGGTACTGACCGTCAACATTAGCTCGTCATGATTTATCTCTCTAGCCATCGTCAGGAACAGAAAGGTTATAGGTCCACCAGGGTTAAATGATAATTTTTAAACATGGTTCTCCATCCTCTCCACGCTGATGAATTTCACTCATCCAACCCCTTGTTAGTATCTCCAACAGGCTCATCAATAGCATAAATATCGATCGTTATTAAAACTTGACTTCTTGTTACGAAATATTAACTTACTCTCTGTATGGTAGCATGTCTGAGTGATTGGAAAGAATGTATCTAGGTTGAGGGTCATCTGCTTCCAACCAATTCGATTATTAAAACTATAATAATGTGGCCTATAAAAATTATACAATCAGTTACAATGACTTGACGTATTAATACATAAAGCATGCACTAGAGAGCACTGGGGCCAAGGTTTACCCCATATACGGTAGGAGTGGTGGAAAGTGTCACCTAGTAAATGTTATCAGATCAACTCTCTTGTATTCATTCACCAAACCATTTGATCTGCAAGACCATTTGTTTATTTTAATCACTTTTGAAAGTCAAACCTTTCACAACAAACAATTTGTTTTTAATATAATATTTGTTAGCATCGCATTTCACTACCTGTTTAGGTTAGACACATGTACTAACTACGCTAATGAGTTAGGGATGAGTAAGGTTGAATTTAAAGGACGTGTACAAGCATTTGCGTGGAGGGGGAGGGGAAAAACGTTTTGGAAAAACCACCCTACTGAGATTCTAAACCCTATCCCCATATCATCGGTAGTCTGGTCTAACACGAGAGTTAGACCATGTGGCTACTGAAGAAGGTAATTATGTTTTCGTATTAACCGTTTTTACATCTTTTTCTAGCTGTCAGCTACCACCACTACTATGCCAAAAGGACTCTCAGTTTCATCTAATCTAGTTTGCAGGTGACGGTTTAGCCGTGGTTCGAATCCCGGCTGGATGTAATAAGGTTGTTTTTATTAAGTTGTTTACCGCCCTTCTTCCATCCAAATGGAGTAAATTCTCTCTCGATTCTACTTTCCTCGTCACCACCCTGTTAGTGTAAATAGCCAGACGAGTAGTAAGACGGGGCGAAAACAAAAACAACGGGCTCTCTCGAGTCACTGCCCTATGGGAGACACCAGTGTCCATCCTGTAAGCCATACGGTCGTCCTGTTAGCCTGTCAGATTTGACATATTATCCTACTTTCAAATTGTCATCGTACCATATTGTGGTCCTGTCATATTGTCGTTTTGTCATATTGCCATCCTGTCATATTGTCGTCTTGGAATATTGTCATCCTGTCATATTTTCGTTCAAGCATATTGTCATCCAGGCATATTTTCCTTCTTTCATATTGTCATACTGTCATATTGTCGTCCTGTCATACTGTTGTCCTGGCATATTTTCGTTCTATCATATTGTCATACTGGCATATTTTCGTTCTATCATATTTTCATCCTGTCATATTGTCATCCTGTCATATTGTAATCTTGTCATATTGTGGTCCTGTCATATTGTCATCTGGGCATATTGTCATCCGGGCATATTGTCATCCCGTAATCCCGCCATATGGTCGTAATATTGACGTCCTATTAACCTGTTAATCGTCATCATATTTTCGTCCTTGCATAGTCCCATCCTGTTAATTTGTCATCCTGTTACTTTGCCATTCTGTTACTTTGTCATCATGTTACTTTTTCATCCTGTTATTTTGTCATCCTATTATTTTATCATCATGTCACATTGTCATTCAGTCGCATTCTCACCATATTGTCATTCTAGCAGCTTGTTAGTCGTCCTGTCATATTATCATTCTTTCATACTTTCGTCCTGTCATCCTGTCATATTGTCACCTTATCAGCCTGTTAATCGTCCTTTCATATTAACGCCCTTTCATATTGTCCTGTCATATTTTCATCCAGTAATAATGTTGTCCTGTCAGCATATCGTCCTTCGGTTTATCGTATTGTGGTTCTGACAGTCGGTCATCCTGCCAACCAATTCTCCAAAACTATCAAAATACGCTGCTTCAAGTGCCAGTTCAGGTCTATTGAACCTATTGATCGGGTAAAAACAATATTTGACGAGCATACTAATGTCATGTTGGCATATTTACCCACTTGTAAATTCGAGAAAATAAACCGCATGGCTGATCAAGTATAGGGTAAATATTGGTAGTGGCTGGTGGCAGAATTGCTAGTGGTAGCGAATACACACAATTGCCTCGCCAGTAGCCGCTATATTCTGGTCCTATGGCAGGCGGGGTACGTAATGGAATCGCGCTTGGAAGTGTGATTCAAAACTTAAGGTGCGGCCTAAGGGAGAGCGAGTATTTCTTACAGTTTTTACAGAATTGAAATTTGTTGGTCAAAATAAATCAAATATTTCTCCAGTAACAATATAGAGTTTTATTTTCTGCACATGCTAATAACAACAGATCTTGAATATCTGTCAAGGGTGTCCTGGAATTTTGTCAAAACTTTTTAAATAAAGAAAAAAATTCTTGACAAAGTTCCAGGGAACCCTTGATAGATATTCAAGATCTATTGATATTAGCATTTGCAGAAAACTAAACTCTATGTTGCTACTGGAGAAATGTTTGATTTATTTTAGCCAAAAAATGTAATGTCATAAAAACTGTAAAATTACTCGCACTCCCTTCTGCCGCACCTTAATGATTTATTTTGGCCAAAAACTGTAAAATTACTCGCTCTCTCTTCTGCCGCACCTAAATGATTTTTTTTCTCAACTTTTAAATTTTTAGCTATATTATTTACCCCCTGCAGTGGTCGCGTGGTCTAACACAATACTCTCCTAATAGACAACGGGTAGTAAGACGCGGTGCTAAATATTATTACTATCCTAATAGACTAGCTTACCGATGACGAAAGTATCGGGGCTTGAATATAAATAATAAAAATTAGTTTTGGAGATGAATATTCTGATACACAATTATAAAGAGATTTTGAAATTAATAGTAGCACATATGCTGCTAAATAGAGTCGAATACATCTTCCTTACATAGCTAGTAGGTTCAGGGGTAGACGGTAGAGTAAACTAGCTTCTCCAAATCTTAGTAGTCTCTTGGCTCTCCGCGTCTTACTATTCATCAACGATTATCCACACCAATATGGTAGGGCTAAGCTGGGGTAATAATTATAAGAAATGTACCCACATTTGAGGGGAGAAAGAATCGGGAACCATTTGGGAAAGAACAACTTTGTACACCCATTGGGATGTGTACCTCAAGTTCCCCATCGCCAACATACTAAAACAGAATAGACTGACGCCTCTGACCATGTGCCCACCAGTGCGGGTTTTACGGTGTATTGAAGTATGAAAAATCCTAGATGAATCTGTGAAGTTGAAAGAGTTCCAAGTTTTTACTGGCCCAGAATTTTCTGGAGAATGAGCACACCTTTGTTCGCGTGTGAGAAATGAGGCGTGACTGATTTCTGGATGTGACATGTTTGTTCTCAGACAGAAAAATAAGCTAACGAGAAGTTTTTCCACATCTGAGGATCCGTGTGTCATGAGGTGAAATACGTGGAAGCTCATTAAGCATATGAACCAACACGCCTTTTCAGAAAACCTTATGATGAAGCTGTTTGTGATCAACAGATAAATATCACCTGGACAGGGATTTTGAGCTCTGACCCTCCAGCTTCACATACCAAACGTTCTACTAATTGAGCTATCCATTTTGAGCGAGCAATTTTTTCACTATCTATTTCGTACCTGCTTAGGTGATAGCATGGTCTAAGGCGTCACTTTCGGAAAAGATTGTATGGCCGAGGGCGATCATTATAAATGATTTCCCACTCTCCCACAGCAAAAATGCGGGTAGTTTGAATTACACAGGGTTTAGTTAAAGTGGTTCTTTAATCTAAGTGCTAAAAAATTATTATATTTTTAGCACCACCTATTACGTTCGGGTTATACGTTAAAAGTAAATTAAGTAACCAATTTACTCACATTATAATAAATTTTCAAATAGAATGTTATACTAAATTAAGCAGGCTTAGTTAATTTTTTAAATAAAATATTCAACTCATTAAATAGAAGTCGAGTCCTTAATTTTTCCGACGTCAAATTGACTGTGGTCAATCGTTATGAAAACATACATTTTGTTTTTTAAATTTATTTTAAAATGAGTAACTCTAACTCATAATAAACAATTTGTTATTAGTAGGGATTATATATTTTTTAATTGAATAGTTATGGGGATAAGTGATATTGTCACCCCCCCTAACCCCCTCTCCCAACCACCATCCCCACCCAGACAAAATTGTTTATTTTATCGTGACCTCTAAGAGATAGGAAGTAATGTGATCTTCAAAAAATCCTAATTTAAAATTTTGAGGGATGTTCCATGAACTCCTGAACCTGAAAATGTAGTTTTCACGATAACGTCAGAAATTCTGTCTGTCTGTTACTCGGCCTTAAGTCAGAACCAATTGCCAATCAGGCAGAAACTTGGTACCTAGTTAGGGTTTTAATAAGGTTCCCAGCTTATAGCTCGAACGGGTACTAAGAATAGGTGATATAAAAAAAGTTTCCCAGTCGGATTTCGGAATTGTTTACACAACCCTAAAAATAGGGGCTGTTTACTTAAAGGCAAAAAGAGTAAAAATAGATTTTCTCAAAACCAGCAATAACAATTTTGATTAAAATCTGAATATGATCCCTATTTAGCATTACAAACAAAATGGTGAATCTTATTTCCCGGAAAAATGACTTTGAGGGTACTTTACACAAGTGGATATTTTTAATTTTGATAATATCTCCACAGCTATTTAAGATACAAAATACCTTATCATTACAATAGGTTTGACTGTTAAAAAAACGTTTTTTTGAAATAATTCCTTAAAAAACTTGTTTTGCGAGATAAAGGGTTTTAGGAGATGGGTAGTTTAAAATAGACAGAACAAATAAAATGTTTATGTAACAGTGTACACTATTTCATGCATGTATTTGGTTAAATCTGATCTTCTTATTCTCCATTAATATATAATAATGTCAATCATTTCGTTTCACTTATTTTATTGTAAAATTCGCGTGGACTGCTAATATGACAATGTTACTATCCGCCCCTAAACAAGCTAATATTCATAGATATCCTGCATTAGAAATAACAATAGAACCTGCCAAGGGTAATATTACCCCAAATAATCTTATACTCATAGACCTCCAGCATTATTAAACATCACCTATATTTAACATAGGTTTCTACTCGCGCGTATATCTGCCTGAAGTATACCGACGTGCAAGTCCAGCCTGCTCACCACGAATGCTAGAATGAAAAGACGTCCAAAACACGATACAAATTGTTCAGACCCCTGATGTTCCGAAGAAGAAATACAGCAACGCTCTGATTGGCCAGTACTGTACTCATATGCTTGAATACCTGGGTTGGCGTACGTGACCTAACAATCATATCTTTACACCTGCTTGTCTTGTGAGTCAAAAGTAGCGGCAGATGTTCAAGACAACAAGAAACTGGCCTGCGTGATAAGCACACTACGCCTTTCCACCAGATGTTTGAAGATGACGTAATTACTAAGAAAAACTCCCACCTTCCCACCTGGAAACTAGACCTATATAACGAGGGAGCACAGACACTTTCATAGACTATTACTTTGGCCACTTTCACGAGATGTCCTATTGAGGACTAGGACCTTATCCAGCCAATATGGCTTATAATATCTTTGTTTAAATATTTGTAATATAAATTGATGCGATGGGTTTGAATTTCTTAAAATACTTTGGTTTATTTTGTTATGAAAATCTGTCAGTGTAAGCATCGGTAATGTTTTGCTAAAAACTTTAAATTTATACGTAGTTTCTGTCATGGAGCACTCAATGCTTCCTGTTGCCTCTTGGGCGCTAGTATCGTATTTTCTTGGTTAATAGAGATAGCCATATTTTTTGGTTCTTTTTAAGTATTGCAATATTTAGGTTAAATATTAAATTTTTGCTTTTGTGGTTATCAGTAATTTAAATTTCTTTAAATTGATAATGTTTCTTTTGTTGGTTAGTTTGAAGACTTCTTTGCTTTGAAGTTAATGTTAAAGTAACTTGATTTTGTTGTTTAATATGGTTTTGATTTTAATATTCGCGGATTCTTTTAGGTAAAATTATAGGTTCTGTAACGTAACTTTTTCTAGTTTTACATTAAATATTTAGATGTGGGAATTTTGTTTAATTCTTTAAAAGGACAAGAGTAATTGTCCCGCGAAGGTTTTAGTTTAGTCGGGAAGTCCAACCTTGGCGCTTTAACGTAAATATCTGATGCGATATTTAAATTTATTTCATAAATTTAAAACTGTTTAGTCTATTCACTGGTGTGGCTCTGATATTTTGTGGGCCATTTAAAGGAGGCTCATTAAGCTCTTTGTGATATTGTATAGTTTTTAGGAGTTAAAAATTTAACATAAATATCTGGTACGTTTAAAACTTAGTCCATTCACTGGTGTGAATATGACGCATTATAATTCTTTTAAAAGAGGCTCATCAAGCTCTTTGCTATTTTTATAATATTTATTAATAAAAACTTGTGATAATTTTGATCTTATTTTATATTAATTCACTGGGGTGAATTAGAAGCTTGTATATAATTTATAAAAGTCTCTTTAAATAATACCAACAATTTTGTTTATTTCATTTGTCTCCTCTAGATAAGTTTTTTTTTAAATCATGAAACGCACTGCGCATATAATAAATTGCTATGATTTACTTGTTTTTCAACACACTTCAGTAAGACCTGTAAGGCCATGCAACTTGTTTTAACACTGTTTGTTACTTTGAATAGAATTCAAATATTTCATTAACCTGCTAATGTTTTAATTTTTCATATATTTATTTATTTTAATTATCACCCCCCTCTTTTTTAGTCTATTGTGGCCGTAATTATAAAGAGTGAGAGTGGGATGGTACATTATGATGGATCTTAGGCATAAATTGATTATTTTTTTCATTGACTCCATCCGTTTATAATAGGGGCTAGATTTTATTTTGTTTTATTGCCTACTTCTACTGGCTCATCTCTTATTTTACAGGTAATTTCCGTATTACACATATTGAAACAAAGATAGAGGCTAGGAATGTTTAAAAAAGTATTCTTACAATAATTAAAATATAAATTTTAACACAGTAGATTGTAATCAGATTATATTTATATCCACTTAAAAAGTCACACTTTAAACAAAATAAAATTCGAAAATAAACACTTTATTTTACATGAAATATCTTCCAGATCATTCATTATCTACATCATTAATTCTAAACATATAATAGGTGCTGTACGTGTTTATTATTTACTGAATTATTACTTTAGGGACTTAACAAATACAGGACACACTTATAACCATTTACAAGGCTCTACAGACAAAGCACTACAGCTAGCCATGATTAGCCTACATGGTGACGCTGATTCTGATTTTTTTTTCTTTGGTACCCATTTTTGGCTATTATTTTTATTTATATGTAAATCAACAAAAAAAATTATATATATATATGGGACGCTTGAATCCTCAATTTCTCGAATCCTTTGATATTATAAATTGGTAACAAATCTAAAAGCGTCTTGAATACAAGAAGACCTTTACTTCGTTTTACAACTTTAAACGATTGTTGAAATGAATTATAAAGACTGTTTGATTCCAGAATTGAATAAATAAACATCGTTGTTGTTTGAAATACACACTATTTATGTATTATACATTACTTTGATACGAGCTGGGATGGCCATATAACATTACATTCAAGGGACATACCGATGCACTACTTTTTGTCGTAGAACATCATTAGTGTAAGTCACGGAACATTACAAATATACCAGTACTTAGATCTTAGTTTTCCACAAAGTGTATATCATTATAGATGTTTAGTTCAGAATTAATACATCAACATAGACTTGTGTAGTTGGGAGAATTACACACACAAAATAACAAAATTATATTAATATACTTAAATGCGTAGTTACCCTGGGCAACGCTTTTCTTTGCTTCAAACAGACATAAATAAAATATCTTAATTATATCTATTTTGACCCAGTTTTTAATACACTTAAAAAATCTCATAACAGTTCTAATATTCCAGCCTCGAGGTGCATTAATTTTAAAATTTCAAACCTTTGTGTGGAAGAGATATCGCACAATGCTCATGACAGACAGACAGACCGACAAACTCTTCATTTTATTAATATTATATATGATTTACTAAAATAACGTATGTTCTTAGTTTTTTTTATGACGTAATAGATATGCCAAACCAAATATTATTTTTCAATGGGAAAAAGCTTTAGACAAATTTTTTTAAATTAAATTTTAAATATTATCACCCTAACCAAAATTATACATTTATAAAGATTCGAATTTATATTCGATATTCGTAAGAAAATTTAAGATTTGGATTTGAGAAATAAATAGGATTCAACCCATTGTTGTATTTCTCAATATAATATTTTCCCGAGTCAAAGTCAATAAAGATACCGTCACCAATGTATTACAGTCGTGTCACTTTGAGGATAACGTCCCAAGCGTGTCCATATGACATCAAAGCTGTCCATTTATCTAGCGCCAACAAAGTAGGTTTTTTTTAATTTTGCTGTGCGGAAGTTCTTCCAATTATAATTATAACTTAAAAAATGTAATTTTCTATTTCACATAAAGAAAAAGTATTGTGATCGTAATAGTCTTCCAACTTGAGATTATGATGCATCTTGATGTGTTGTGTGCCCCTGACCTCAAAGAAGTGGGTTTTACAATTATATATCTACCCCTCTGTTGGTCTGGTCATATCTGGGGCTACATCCGAAATAGTTTGATGAATTTAGTTCAAACTTGATGTTTAGATGTTATGTTATTGTTTTCCTCCAAGTTTTCCTCCAAGTTGAAATCGCGATTTTGTGTTTAGATTCTAAGCTAAGGGTAGTTTATTGGTTACTTTTTTTTTTAATTACTGAAAATGGCTTTAGCGATTTTGTTTGAAATGGATTTCTGAGAAGTGTTTTACATAATAAATTAAAGGGGAAATTCATTTATGGGCATTTTGTTAATAAATTAGTTTTGAATAAATAAAAATAAACTATCAGAATACATGCGAAAGAAAGTATGATTGTGTAGCAACATTTATTTTATTACTAGGTCCACGGGCCATAAATATGTTTCTATAATCGTGTAGGGAGTATAAAAGTAACATTTAGAGGAAGGTTACCTGTAATTTCGTCTAGGAATAGTGGTAAACCATTTAGTATAGATTATCTAAATACACCTAGCCGGAATCCAAACACTATCCATCTCGTAAACGACCAATAAACTAGACTGACATCCGTCCACGTACTTATCTGTGTGAGTTACACTTTCTTGGGAAAGTATTCAAATGTAAAAATAAACACAAAAGAATGATTTAAAAACCTTCAGTTTTTAAATTAATCTAATGTTTAGTCCAGATCATGTGTCATTCACAAACATAGGAATCGAACCCCAGATCTTGAATTTAGCTATACAATGCAATACAACTGAGCCAACCAGGTGTGTTCTATTTTCTTGGGGTGCAAACGTAACCCCTTTATTTCCTATTACATTTTTGTTGTATTCAACATTTCATGGCAAAAGAAGAGTTAATCTTAGATAGTCCTGTTAGATATTTAGACGGTTGGATGAGATAATTTAAAATTTACTGCACTGAATTCAATAAAATTGAATATCATGCACGATATAGGTTTATAAAATGCACGTTAAATTCCACAATGAAAACCAAAAATAGTTAGGTTGTTCAACTCAATATTAACGGTGTTGTACTGTCAAAATATTACATCTAAGCACGTAAATCGAAAGCAGAAGCTATGATCTAGCGTGACAAATCTTTATAATTGAGTTATGAACGTCACATGCTACGAACCAAATGTATATTTAAATCTGAGTATCGTAAGGTCAATGGTATTATGCAAATGGAACATCCCTTGTATTTTTTATGGGGGGAGGACGCAACATATTCAAGTGGATGAATCTACCTACCTCACTCAGCTCCTGTATATTGGGACAAGTGACGGTCCTTCATCAGTCAACACTGCTGGTTATAATAGGAACTCCTAATGATCGGTCTATCATGGTCTGGATACACCATTAATCAAGGCACAAATGTAATCAAAAGGTAATTTGGCTCTTAATTAGTTAAGACAAGACTTGTAATAGTACACTAATGAGTCTCGATACTGTGATTCATTCGATGTATCGATAATATCACTCACTCGGAGTCTCGACATGGTCACTCATTCGAAGTTTCTATACTGTCACCAATCAAGATAGGACGTGATAGTGCTGTCCCAAGGTTGGAGTTTTAATACTTTTATTTGGTTTGAGTCTCGATTCTGACATTCAGTTGAAGTTTCGATGCCGTCACTAGCTCACAGATTTAATTCTGTCCTTAGGCCGGATTTACAATACACTCACCCAGTCAAAGTTTCGATACTGTCAATCACTTGGGTTTTTGACACTATCACCCAGCCAAAGTTCAGTTTAGATCATAGGTTCACGCAGATATAATGATCGAGTGAGTAAGGAAAGGTTGACAGGCATGATGTTATACCTCTTTTACCCACGTGATACACTATTTATCCATAAATAAATAAGAACATGCCTAGCAGCCAAAAACAGAAAGCCGGTCAGATAAAATTATGTACTCATATCGACAAAAAAATGTTTAGATATGATAATGTTTAAAATTACTAATATTCTAATTTGATTATTTATTTTACTATTGTATTTTGAGGAAATCTCACACTAAAAGTCAAAAGTTGTGTAAGTGAGCATCTTTTTGAGAGACACGTATGAATTGCGGTCCACTCACTTGAGAGGGAAGTATGAGTTTCGACCACCTAATTAGCAGTGTGCTTTCTTTCGTGCTGTCTTAAATAGCAGATATAAACTATCATCTTCTTATGTCGACATCGCTCGTAATATCCAAACTTCCTCAGTTCTTGTCGGTTAATGATTTCGGCAAAAAAAAAAGTTAGTTAGGTTAGCTTAGTTTAGGCTAGGTCAACAGATGGGGCCGCAATTCTTACGTGGTTCTAAAAATGTTGGGCTGCAATTCACCTGTCGTCTCTTTATAGGGCCCCTACATGATCAGTCAAACTTTCAGTATTAATAAAGTAGTAATTAATACTGACAGTCTTACTGATCATATAATGCCAGTACTGATGGACTGATGGATGGACTTACGAAAGTACTGATGTGATCCAAATTTTCTGATCAAATCAGTCTCAGTCCATCAGTCTTGCAAGTGATGGGAGAGACTGGCAGTATGACTGACCATGTGTGCGCGTTCGTCAGTATTTCTTTCAGTCTCAGTAGCAAACATATACTGCCCACACCTTTTTCTTATCATCCACGTTTTTTCACGTTGCATGCAGGAGCTGATACTGATAGAAATAATTATACGAAGACTGACCGTGTATGGTTTAGTTGTAAATACTGATGCATACTGACAGTCTCACCGATCGTGTAGGGGCCCTATTAGATAAACAACTCGTGCGACCACAGCTCACCTACAGCCGATAAAAGAGCCAGTAGGGCTCGTCTATGAGATTAAGGGGGCCTAGGCCCTCCTTATTTGTGCCTACGCCTAAGTTTCAGATACTGTCACCAGTCAATCTATATAACACAACCAAGGTGCCTCACTAGTGTGATTCAATCAAGCCTGTGTTTCAGACAATGTTGGAAACGTCTATTTCAAGAACCAAATCATAGACAGTGACGTCAGTGCATTGGCACAAACACAACTTGCTAGGAGGTAATTTAAGACCGTTTATTTACACAGGAATGACCTAGTAATACACTGTGTAAACTAGCCAACGCCCCAATAAAGGTTAATTAGAAGGCAAAATTGTCTGCTTTCAAATGAGTACGTGAGTAATGATTACAACCGATGGTGGGGAAATACTGGGCTTGTCTACTCTTTGAATAATGCTCATTAGTTTTGTTTCTTGTTGTCACAAAATTGTCTTAGTATTTGGTGAAAATAAACATTCTGCACAATTAACCGGTCATTTAATTTGACAAATTTTACTTTGTGCTGAAGTAAACTGCATTGTTGTTTTTAAAATAGTACGCTTAGCTTCATTTGTCTAAGTTTGTTTTACTTTAGGTTTATCCAAACTATATTTTTCTGTTGTAAATATTTCAATTAATATACAATGAAACATTATTCATGAGCACATAAATCAACCCGTGATCACTAGATTAACGTGTCAATGTTCGACCACTAAGCGACTCATTTTTGTCTCGTGTATAGGAGCAGACATCTATAGTAAAAAAAATTATGGGTTATTTATGTAAGATCTTATGTAGGTAAGTAGTAGAAAGGGCATTGTGATACTAAGACCAAAGTACTGGGATTGATTCTGGTACCAGTTATATACCCGCCTCGGTGGCGTGGTTGGCTAACGCGTTAGTCGTGTTGAGCTGCTTGACTGCTGAGGACGGGGAGATCGAGGTTCGAATCTCGGTCGGGTGAACTGGGGGTGTTTTTTCCTAAATGGTTGTCCACTCTCCCTCCACGCAAATGCGGGTTCACTTCATCTAATTCAACCTTCCCAATTCCTAATCCATTAAAGTAATTAGTACTTAAAGCGTATAACCCGAACGAGTAGTAAGACGCGGTGCTAAATGTTATTATTATATGGTACCAGGTATAATTTTTAACACTTATGAAGCCACTTCATACTATCCGGCTACATGCATTTAACCTCATTAATAATTTATATAAAATGTACCAGCACATACGTGAAGTTAAAGTGGGAAACAATTTAGGAAACATATTATCAGTACACTAGGTCGTGATTTAAAAACTAGTCATTCCCATCTAAGGCGAACCATACTAGATGAACCTACATCCAGTTCTCATGTTCGCCGATGCAGGTTACAATACAAATGAAAATTATTTGTGAACGTCACATAAACCATTCAATAAGTTCAATTTTAAGATATAGTATCGTAAAAATGTCATAGATACCTTTAGTGAACAGACAGGGGTGTTTTTAATCCTTAATTAGATAATATTAATTCTCGTCTACAACAAGTAGTTCAGTCTTTGATTGATAACATGGCAATTTTTTCTGAGAAATAATATTATGTAGAGTGGAAGAAAGCATGTGATAAATTATATTACAAGATAAGGGCGTATAACTACCAAATGTTTTACTTAAAAGCATTACTTTTCGTTATTTCCATATTGTGAAAAATTGTATCCGATCTCTGTAGACCAGAACGTAAGGTTCAAACCCTAGCCAGGCGTACTGAGGGGTGGCTTTCTACCTAGGGTTTACCCAATGGAATCCTCGATCATCTAACCAGACTAAAGTGGATATATTACTATTCAAATTATGCAATTACAAACTTTATTGTTAGTATTATCATTATTATTATTATTATTATTATTATTATTAGCACCACGTCTTACTACCCGTTCTGGTTATACGCACTTACGCTCATGTGTAATGGTAAGGTGATTGGGAGATTAAATAGAGGACCTATAGTTTAACGTGGGATCCAAACCACGGTGGAGGCCTGGAATTTCCCAAATGTGGAAGTTGTGATTAAGCCACATCTGGTAAGAGGTGAAGGTAGGATTTGGCAACTTTATTGTAGAACCTAATATTCAAAAATAGAATGTTGCTAAGAATACAGAAGACATCCCTTATAGAACGTGCCAAACATTTTTGTGCCTCGCTTTGTTAATACCCCTTTCAAACTGTTCGTATATTTACACTATTGTTATAGCGATGATGTATGTGAATCTTAGATACTCAGTTCGGTGGCGCGTGGTATAAGGCGCAATTCTTGCAATAGACTAGATTCTGTGAGTAAATGTTGTGTGTGGTTGTGAGTTTAGAAAATAATATTTCTTCTGTAGTTGAATCAATTATATAAATCTTCGAAGCAATATGCACATTTCGAAAACTTTTAACAAGTTTATTTATTTTTTTAAAATTTTGTCATTCCCACTACAGGCATCTTGTCCTTTAACAACAACAGAAATATCAAAATCATCAACAAAGTATTATTCTAAATCTGATAAATAGGTGCTGACTAACTGCCTGGCTTTTTGGATTAAGCTTAGTACTTTGTTAGAGATTTGTCTACAATAAAATTGAAGGTATCCTGTAACCTTCGTAACGTTCTGTATGCCTTTTTGTCATTTATGTACCTGGGATAAAAAAAAAGAGCCTAATTTGAAATTCACATTTTTCACTGATTTCATCTTGTATTTCTCCAAATAGTCTCTTCTTTTTCTACTTTCAACTTTTGCATAGTCTGCAATCAGAGATGTAATCCATTTTTTTTCTTTCTATTATTTTCAAAATCTTCTTAATTGTCTGTAACATCAACCAATATCCATAAGGTCATAATATAATTTAGAAATTCTGCACATATTAACTCCAGGAGGTTGGAGTGATTTATTTATTCTATCAATATTTTTCAGAAGATTTTACCAAATTACTGTTATTAATGCCATTTAGAAGCTATTCGTATTTTCTTACCAAAGCTTTTGATGCATGCACCACTGTTAGTTTATGTTCTTCACATTTTTAAATGTTAATCAGTTCTGCTCATATTTCATTGTAATTTCTTATCAATGATCTCGCAGTATCGTAATGTCAGGCTATAAAGAATATTGTAGAATGCTGGATCAATTAGTTGCATCTTCCTGCGTACGTGATTTCTTCATCGGTAGAGCTAGGCCTATGAATTTTATCGTTGAGATCTTCTTATTAAAATATGGAATTGTTTGGCTGCTGTAGCTTTAATTTAACTCAAAGCTTTTCATTTTTCCTTATGGCATAGCCAGAGTTGGGTTTTATCTTATATCCATAGTACATTTTAGATTAGGCCAATCTTTGTCAACACAATGAATTATAAACACAAAATATGAAATTTAGTTAATTAATTCTTATTTAAAATGTCCAGTTTAAAAAATTATTAATTATTAATTAATTAGAAATTATTTTCTAGTTACAACCACTATACATACACAACAGCTTTGAACCTACTAGCACCAAAATTCGAAACTGTATACATCTCCTCCTTAACTAATTTGCGAAATCAAGATAAATATTTATTTTTTGAGTGTTTATTTGTTAATACGTTTTATTTTCTCCCATAATAAAGTAATGTAGATTGAAATAAAACATCTAGGTAATATTTACCTTGATTTGTGTCTTCATATCCGTTCGGATTATCCACATTTGACTACAGTTATAGAGGCATGGGAGGTAACATTTAGAATAAATGTACCCGTATTTGTGTGGAGCGATATTGAAGAGCCGTTTAGGAAACGAACATCTTTCAGTACACCCAACCGGGGTTCAAGGTTCAAGGTCCTACCTCATCATCACAAAATAAAAACCATACGATCTTGATGTTTAACCTGCGTGCTCATGGATTCAAGTTTTAGTAAACTTAAATTAGATTGCTGATAGATTTAAAGCACAATATTGTTTGATTTCATTTTGTAAAATTTCTAGTGAAAATATTAACATCAATGGTCAGATAAATACAAGAATAGTCGGCAATGGTACTATGATTATAGATGCGATCGTAGTAATCTAAATAAGTGGTGGGTTACCTAGGCATTTAATACATTGGGTACATTTAGTTCAATCAGGAAATATGGATGAGTTTATTAATTTGAGCCCGCCTCGGTGGCGTAGATGGCTAACGCGCTTGTCGTTTTGAGCTCGACTGTTGAGTATGGGGAGATCGAGGTTCGAATCTCGGTCGGGTGAACTGGGGTGGTTTTTCCTAAATGGTTTTACACTCTCCCTCCACGCAAATTCGGGTTCACTTCCTCTAATTCAACCTTCCCAATTCCTAATCCATTAGAGTAATTAGTACTTAAAGCATTTAACCCGAACCGGTAGTAAGACACGGTGTTAAATATTATATATATTAATTTGAGGCTAGTCAACCCTACAAATAAACAAGGGCTGGTGAAAATCTTAAAAATAAATATTCAATAATTATGTTCATTTCAAATGCATTTACTCTCACAATAGACTGGCCTGCCAATGACGGGGAGATTTGGGTTCAAATCCCTATTGGATGTACTGAGGTTGGCTTTCGCTAAATAGTTTTTCACTCTTACTCCACACAAATACGGGTACACTTATTCTAAATTCAACCTTTCTCATGCTGAACATATTAGCGTAATTAGTAATTAGTACATATACGTATAAGCCTAACGAGTAATAAGACCCAATGTTAAAAAACAACAACCAAAGACTGCCTGTATTAATGGGGACTGGAACGGACCCTTAATCCTAATCCTATCTGGTTTATCAGTGCTAGGGATGACGGGGTTCAAATACCATTAGGGTGTACTAATTCCCCTACCCCTCAATGGCTTTCCACTTTAACTTCACGCAAATGAGATTACACTTTCTCTCAATTCTTCCTTCCCAATATCTACCCTGTTAGTGTATTTTAAAGTGCGTTTGGACCAGATAGATAATATAACGCAAAAAAGAAGATAGTTTGCAAGAAAGTACAAAAGGAGGGTTCCCCCACCCCGTCTCACTCTTTGTCTGGGCTAACCGCATATGTTATTTATTAATCACGTTAATATGTTAGAGATAAAAAAAAGTTTATTTTATAGGAAATGTCACAGCAGCTTCTTGAAAGTATTGTACAAAACACTTTAATAAAAATCCCACTCGGTACACACAAACGATATTCGACGTCCTATCTCCCCTCCACCGTCAAATCAAACTTAATGAGATTGACATTAGACCACGTGTCCCCGGCGTTGGTAAGGAAGGTATAGTACCGTGATTAAATAGTAATAATAAGTAGAATAATAAATTTGTTGTTTCCATCACGATAACACCGTAAAGAGCGACTTGATGCCGTCATACGAGAGTAGCTACCCAGCTTCACCGCAAGTGAGTGGTTAGGGAGGGGTTTAAGGGATGGTCCAGGTCAGTCAGGTGAAGGTTGATTAATGATCCTGGAGAGACAGGGTACGTTCAAGAAGGGGATGGGGAATAGATACTTGGTTCCGAGAAAGTAAAACATTCAAAGCAGAACAAAACGGGGCATAACGGTGTGTATTTAATTAAAGTAGTTTGTTAATCTAGTTAATTAAATATGAATTAAGGAATATTTATACAAAGTCTCTGTGGTCATAGAAAGGTAGCGCAATAAAAGGAGGAAGGGAGACTTAATTACATCCCAAGGGTAATGTATTTTTTTTAATTCGGGATGTTTAACGAGCACTTTATGAACAATTTGATATCAGTACATGATACAAACTAACATAGCGCTAAGGCAGACCCAACACCCAGCAACTCAGCCGTAAAATACCCACTGTGAAAAAGTAAGCTCCAAATTAACCGAAGATAGAGTTTTTGGTCATGCAGAGTATCGAACCCATCACTCGATAACAGACACGTTTGCAAGTGAGATAAAGATTTGGAGGATTCTTGTTTTATAAGTTTGTTATGGTGTATAAAGCTAAACGACCGGGAAAATACCAAATCCCAATAATTATAATTAAATGGTACGGTGCACTGCACATACCTTCTCTCACTTTTATCTTAAAATAGAAACATTTACTAAAAATTAGTAAGATTTGCGAAACGTAAGGATAAGCATTCTTACCAAAACACTTTACCAAGGATTATAAATGAACTATTATACACTGTTACAGAAACAACAAGAAAAGAGGAACATCTTTGTACACCAAAGATCATAACACTCAATTTCATATTTCAAAGAACTTCATAAAAAATATATGTGTTCTTATATCTCAAAAACTATTGATTTTATAAAAATATATTTCAAACTAACATATTTTTATTTTTAATAATATTACAACTTTACAATGACTTGTTATTTAATTTATTTGTTTTTTGCACCGCGTCTTCTACCCGTTCGGATTATACGATTAATTGTGGAGGTATGATAAAAAAAAATGAGGTATTTTTCTATTCTCTAAAGTACCCTTAAAATAGTTTTCATGGGACAGCAAGAATCGACATTTTGTTTGTAATTTTAAATAATGCCTAGATACAAAATTTAATAAAAATTGTTAGAGTGGATTTTATAAAAATCGATTTTATTTATTTTTGTCCTTCAGTAAACTATCCTTAGTTGTCGGATTGGATATCTAGTTCCAAAATCTCCTTGATAGCACAATCGGAATGCAGAACCCACTAGTCATATATTGCGCACCACCCCATTTTACTAAACTGACCCGGCCACAAGCTGTAAACAGTTGATGATGATATTTAAGAACATAAATAAAATATTTGTTCTTTTATTTTTTTGTTTTATTTGTTTCATCTTCAATTTACCTAGGTTTATTTTGGTAGATAAAGCTCCAAAAAAATATCCGAAGGGTCTAATTGTAGCTGGGGTGAAAAGAAAAGTAGTTATTATTAGCCAGGACTACTATTAGGTCAAACACGGTAAATATATTAATTTTGTGTCAGAAGAATTTGATGGGAGATTGAACCTTCCCTCCGAATGAATGAGGTACTAAGAAAACGAGAGTAGGTGAACCACATCAGGGTACACGCAGACATTGGTGAGATTGGGAAAGCAAGGGAAGTTGGAGCTTTAATCCTGGATTGAAATACCTAGGTCTTGTTTTTTTCTGAAATGCTGTTCCAATCTTCCTTAAAGTAATTGATTCTACATTCCCTTTAAATTCTACCTTCTTCATACTTATTACATTAATGTTATGCAGATTATCTGGACGGGTAATATGATACGGTGCACATAAAATAAAAGGTATAATTTTTTTAAATAGAAGGAGCAAACAAATAAATAGATATCAAAGAGCCAACTCGCTTTGGACATTTATTTATGAAACAAATAACAAATGGCATTGTTTGATAGCATATTGATCAGAAAAACAGTGGTGGTTCCATTGTTGCAACAGCTATTTGTGTGGAAAATAATGGAAGTTTTATCTTTTGAATGCAGCATTGTGGATCCGGTCGAGAGAGAAGTTTTATGTAACAAACAATTGTTTTTATCATCATGTAAAGAAAAGAAAACTCTGTGTTTATAAATTATTTAATTTAATTTATTTTGACAAAAAAAAAGTTTTTCTATAAAATATGCAAAAACACATACCTTTTATCGCATTTCCTTCACGCACACTTTAATTATATGGATTTTTCACATTGTAATTACTCATCAGTGATTATTACATGCTGCATTAAAAGTGAAATTCATATTAAGAAATTAATGTATTTTTCTATTAAAACCAACAGTTTCATTTTCAGTTATAAGCTTGGACAGTGATATTATAACATGTTCCCTTTATAGTAAAAAACCAACCCTTACTTTTCCACCACCGGCAAACCAGAATAGGTGCTCTTTACATATAGACCCCACATCCAACGATGTTGGTCAAGCTCATGTTGACCATGTAATGTATTACTAATTAGAACTACTCTGTCTTGACCTCATCATTCCTTAAAGCTGACAATGCGTTGACATCGCACTATGCATTAGTTTTCACTAGGCTGGACTGGGCTAATGGGGCTTGGAAGTCCATTACCTTAATTACTGACACTCGGGTTAGAAAGTGTTCGACGTTAATTTAATGCATGCTATGATAAAATTTACCCAAGGTTGATGTGTAAGTATTGCGAGTTTAGCGAAGTACCTATCAATGCTGTTTTTATATCAAATCATTTTCATGATCAAAATAAATCAAATATTTCTCCAGTGTGAGCAAAGAGCAAACTTTCGCGTATGTTGACTTCGACAGTTATTGAATATTTTCGCATTTGATACTAGTACATTTTTTAAATTGGGTCTTGATATTAAAGATTAAATTATCACATGAATTTGTTAGTTGATACAAAATATATTATCCAATTCTTAAATATGATAAAATATTATAAACATTATAACTATTACAAATAATATAACTATTACCTTTATTTTATTTTAACTTAACCATCAACTTAGTTTTTTGTAGCATTTTAGTAAAACTGGGTAAATCTACTTTTTTATTTAACTCAAATCTTCATTTGTTTTTTAAATTAAAATCTTCATTTTACCTATGAGTTTCGAATCTTATAAATCATGGTGTATATAAGAAATCAACTTTACCACAATGGTATGATATTTTTTTTTTCATATTTATACTCAACTAGCCATAGATATATATATATATATACTTTTTTTTTGTTAGAATACAATGGTAAACTAATGACTTACGATAAGGTCTAGTTATTAATTTTGCTATTTAAATATAGTCATATAATTTATTCGAATCTCTAACCTAAAAAAATTATAATCCTAAAAATTGAAATATCTCTCAGTAAAATTGTATCCCTCCCTATATTCTACGTCTTAGTAAAACCATTGAAAACATTTCTTCGTAGCCAGTTTTCCTTGGCTTAGCTTGTTTAACATTATTATTTCATGAGATCATGGAAATATTATTCATGTTTGATCGTTATTCCTCTTCCTCCATCTATCTCACGAGGCAGATTGTAAGTAATTAATTAGCTCTAACTTTGTTGACTTCCTGGTATTTTCTTGTGCACGCGAATTTATAATCTAGCGGGGCTCACAGCTCTTTTGTTGTGTGAGTCGTGCTTTGGGTTGGAGATTATTGCATGTGTTTTGGTTATTGTTGCGAAACCCTTTACCGCGAGCGGTTGTGTTTACGTCAGTGGGAAATGGCAAGGCTTATTTATTTATATATGTGGTAATGAATGTATGAATTTGAACCTCTGAAAATTGCAATTCTTTCGAACCTAATATGATAAAATATAATCTGAGCGCATATTTACTCAAGAATAAACTTTTCTAGCGGCTATCAAAATAAAGGCTACTGGATCTGCTTGTATGTATCATTACCGCCAAACAATATGATATGCAAAACCATATGTTGAGCAGCTGTCACTTTTGGCCGTCAAAAATAATTTAGCAATACTTATTTTTGAGCGTCTTTATATTGAAATATGAAATTATGAAAATAGTCGTTTGGATGTTGTTTTTTGAGGTAATGACCTCTGTAGTTCACCTTAAAATTATTTACAAACGAAAGTATATAAAAGGCTACCTTCACTTCATAAATAAAATGGCGAACCGGACGATTGAAGGCGATTTATCACGTCATTACTACCCGTATTCGCGAGCTTGTTTTACAAAATAAAAACCTTTATTTTTGAACTAATATAAATGGTATATAAACTAAAACTAAATTAATTATTTATTTATGCCATAATATATGGTGGCTAGTTATAAAAAGATAAACGTAGGAACAGAATATATTTTTATTTTATTATTTTATGTACTATAATATCTTGTTGCTACAACCACAAAGAAAAATCTATTAATATTTTTGTTATTTCAATTAATCATGAAAAAGTTAATAATACAGTAGTCTTTAAGGAAGTATATTAATCACTTTTGTTAACTCGTTTGATTAAATATATAGTCTTACGAATCAAATAAAAATTATTAGCCGTTTTCGTGGCTATTTTGATTATTATTGATTTTGTAATATTTTATAGCTAAATATTCTCTTCTCAAGTAGATTTTATAGTTTTATATTTTTAAATTTTAAAATCGACTTATCTGTATTCTCTTATCCCTACTTTTGTTTCTATAAGTGATTACTAAGCGCTCATTACCAATATGTACGCGGCGTTAGCTATAAATTTTATTATTATTATTATTATTATTATTATTATTATTATTATTATTATTATTAGCACCGCGTCTTACTACCCGTTCGGGTTATATGCATTTACGCTAATGTGTAGTGGTAGGGTGATTTTGAGATGCAATGGAGGACCTACAGTTTAACGTGAAATCCGAACCACGGTGGAGGCCTGGCATTCCCCACATTCACAAGATGTCTTGTCAGAGGTGAAGGAAGGGTTTGGTAATCAGATAAAT
>CABFVX010000452.1:28652-59160 GCA_902151425.1 Timema shepardi
TTATACGCACTTACGCTAATGTGTAATGGTAGGGTGATTGTGAGATGAAATGAAGGACCAACAGTTTAACGTGGAATCCGAACCACGGTGGAGGCCTGGCACTATAAATTTAATTAATTTGATTTGCGTCCTAAACAAAAATTCACGCCTGAAGATGTATTCAAGTATTTATGTTAAAGTTGTCGCAATTTGCATCGATGAACACGGAGGCCAGTTGTCAGACTTATCTGGTCTCGTTTTCCGATTATGAGGGAGGGTGGAGGGGCTAGAAACCGGGAAGGGTATATTGAGGATGGTTTTCTCCAATAGTTTCACATTCTCCCTTCACAAAAATATGTTGAATTTTCTCTCAATTTTACCTTGCTTATTCCTCCCCTGCTAGTATAAATATGTGAGTAGCTCGGACGGGTAGTAATATGCAGTGTACATAGATATAACAAAAAATCCCTTTAAGTAACTGCAGTATTGTACACTCAGTTTATTCTGAAAGGAAGGATTTTAAACTTCACTAAATACACTGTAGCACTTTCTTAAGGTGGGAGTGTATGGCACACGAAGTAAGCTAAGACTTCACGGAGCCGACCAACACTGCACCGAATCGTAAAATTCCGGATGAATTATACCAATGTTTTTTAAATTCAAGTGGTTACACGAATTCACCCCGCACCGGTGCGGACAAATCGTCGAGCGAACATTATCCGGAATTTTACGGTGCGGTGCAGTGCGGACCGTGTACACCAACCTCAGAACACGCATGATAATTCGCCCATCTTCAAAAATATTCGGTAGCTTCAAAACTTTGTTTTCATTCTTACCACCAAGCGGTGCACGTGGGAACGTACATTTACACCAGGGTTGGAATAAAACCAAAATTATTTGTTATTTTGGTTTGGAGTTTGTTGGAGTTATTTTAGGTTTCTTTGAGTTAAATTTGGTTTGCTATGTATGCCAATCATTCTAATCGAGTAAGTATTCTGGATCAAGTGAAGTTCAAGCTAGAAAACTTTGAACATTGTTCTACAACTGTTTGCAAAACACGACTGTCGATTGCAGGAGTGCAGTGGCGCTCGCATCCATTTACATTTTCCCTCACATTCGGCTTGTGTAGTCTCTTTCTAGAAAATTCGGTGCAGTGCTGTGCGATGCGTGTCGGTTCCGTGTAGCCTTAGCTTAAAGGGCACTATTTTTGCAGTTTTTATATTAAAACACTTTTTCGGTAAAAATTAATCAAATAATTCTCCATTAAAAATAAAGGTTTTAACTTTCTTCACATGGTGTCTTCACAAAATAAAGGTTTTCAAATTTAATTGGACTAACTAATATTAGTCTCACAATACCTTCAAGGACTATTGTGAACTTATCTATAATACAATAGTTTTAGATAAAACACGTTTTAAAAATAGAGTAGGGCCTACACACCTTTACAAAATAATGGTACCAAATTTAATTAGCGCTATTTACGTTTAAGTTTTCGTTTTCTTAATGAACTGATTTCATTGTGCTGTTTTAGATTGATTTTAATTTGTATTATATTAATTTGTAGTACATCATGTACTCATTACAATGGCTAAGAGACTCTTGGTTTTATTCAGAGTGTCACTGACGAACCTTTTATAATTTATGGGTGGGTTTATTTCTACTTCCAATTAGTAAACCTCTAGATACGAGAATAAGTTAAGTGCTCTAGGTTTAGTTATATTGAAAGTTGAATGCTAATATAATTAGTTTTTTTTTTCAATAAAGTGCACATTGTGTACTCCAATTAAAATGTGTAATAACATTTTGATAATTAAGTGCTGGTGGACTCTTGGTTGTTTGTTCTTCCCCGGTCGTGGGTCGTCACGTTGGTTGTTAAGCTGTTCCTAGTTCCCCTGGTAGTAGGCAGCTCGCAACACAGATAGTTAGTCCCCTGTGGCCAGGCTAGCCCGCCGTGATAGCTCAGCGAGTTGGTCTGACGGTAGTCGCCGAGTATATCGGGTGGAAACATTAAGTCAAGCTATAACAGAGACATCCGTCAATAAATTTTGATCTAGGATTTCAATCAACAGATGAGTATTTTGTTTTTAAACATTACATAAAAGCTGATCTTTAGATTCATGATTTCAATTTAAAATCCTAAGATTTCAAAAAATATTGTTGTGAAATATGTCAAAAAATTAATATTTATATTATTATTTAAATATTTACCCCTTTGGATTCGAACCCTCACCTCTCCACCAGTGGCAAATCATGCTTGACAATACTGATGTGTTTGTGCACAATTACACCAGTGTGGGCTTAAATGTTATAGAAGACAAGATGTCCCAAATTAAATCTAACAAAAAAGGCTTTCTTTCAATTAATGGAAACACATACGTTATAAATATAATATGATTTTAGTAGACTTTTGATAGGAAGAAACTTTTAAAAAATGCCGACTTTTTTTCTATCCACGTTGATAACATTTTACTTTATTATTAATAAAATTGTATAGTTATTGATATTTTATTCGCAAAAATCTTGAATTAAGTGAAGTAATACATATTTATAGCTAATATATTTAAAATAAATAATTTATTTCCAAAAAAAGAATATACTTGAAAATTTGAATAATGGTCTAGGCCATCGTTACCCTCGCATTTCACTTGATCGCCGTTAACGTGGTAGTCGCGTTTCAAATTTTGTTCGGGTCGACTGGGAATGGGTTTATTGTTTATCATTGTGGTTTTCTCTTATTTATATTATGTTAGTTATGGTATATTTACCCTAATAAACCCTCCTCCTCTTCCTTACCTCTTAAATTTAGCCCTTAATAACCCTATTGCTAAAAGCAATAATTTAAAAAATAATAAACATTTCTAATAATTGGTGTAGTTAAGGGATTATATTCGGTTTGTGACCATCCGAGTAAAAGAAACCACTCAAACAATCCTAAATCATATATAGGTAAGGTTATATTTATCACCCTTTACCTTAACTTCAGAGCTGCTACATTTCACGTAAAACTTAATTAAAATTGAAATAATCTTACTCTTTCATAACCATCTTCGTTGGCCACGTGGTCTAGAGTGCCACTCTCATGTTGGACTAGAGTACCTAAGACGGGGAGATTGGGGTTCGAGCCCAGTTGTATGCACTAAAGGTAGGCTTTTTAAAATTGTTTTACACACTCTCTCCACGTTAATGCGGGTGCATTTCCTCTAAGCTAAGCCTTATTAATCCCTGACCCATTAGAATAATTAGTACATAAACATATAGTTCTAACGGGTAGTAAGACGTGGTGCAAAAAAAACTCTTTCGGTTTTACTCCCTTGCGACCCCTTGGAGAAATAAAGTATTGTGATCTCCAAAGAAATAGAAATTGAAAAGTTAATTTAGTTAAACTTGAAAAGAGAAAAGATAGATTTTCAAAATTATATATATTTGGTTTAAAACTCGTATCTAGGCACTGTTTAGTATTTTAAAAATGTAGCACATCTCATGTTCCCACGTAAATGACTTTGAGAGTACTTGCCATAAACAGAAATTTCTAATTTTGATCATATATTAGTTACTCTTTGTAATACTAAATAACTTATCGTTGAAAGTTGTCAGATTAATAAAAGTAAAATACTTTTATTTGAAATAGTTTGTTGTAAAACCAATAATTAAACACATATAATTTTAAATTGAAGTCTTGGAAATAAAGTATTTGATTTTAATGGTCTAAGATGGACCTAGATATTTCTCTTTTTTCAATATTTCTGTAACAGTGAATATTATTTCATTTATTCTCTTTGTAGGAATGTGAGGCTATATTTTTTTACATTACTCTAACAAAGTACTGTATATTATCTCATTTCACATTAAGAGTTGTAGGTAAATGTATCCAATTTTAGATAAAGAAGCAACTAAGGTTGTGCGTTACACCGTACAATTTATTTGAGCTATAAAACTTACAATATAAGAGTGGTAATACCATAAAAGCATGTTGAGTGTGACTTTTTGCCTAAGATAGAAACCATTGCCTATCAACTTGGTTTATTTACGGGTATATACAGTAGCCCCATGGCTTCTTTGGTGCTGACTGACAGCTCTGAAAAGTTACCAGACCAAATTATGTATCCCTACGCCGAACCATATGATCTGCAAAAACATGTGTTTAGCATCTGTCACTTTTTACAGTCAAAATTTAGGTATATACCTAAATTATGACTGTCAGAAGTCAGCTATGAGCTGTCAGTCAGCACCAAAGAAGTCACGGGGCTACTGTATCTTAGGTTACTGTCACTATATTTCTTTCATGCTCGTGACACACCTCAATACAAATTGATCCATGCTTGTCCCATTTAATGTGTTACTTCAAATCACTTCATCTAACTTGGACGCAACCGTTGGCCTGTCTCAAGTTATATAGCGCATGTGCATTAAATAGAGCAGTTAAGGTTAGTTGTCTCTCACAAGTGTCAACTGTTATCACCAAGCATTCAGCATACTACAACGTACTTTGCAATATAGGCTCAAGATACCAGCCACAGTGAAAAGGAAGCGATAAAAATAATAAAAGAATGTTTATCACCAGGGTCTTAATTGGTTCTACTCTCAAAAATACCCATCCCAAGTGTCCTGAACAAGCTATATTTACATTAGAAAAATTTAGCATTCAATAAACTACGTCGAGGAAGTTAGGGTAATGCTAAACGTTAATGCAAAACAAAGAACATTGAATCAACATTGGCCTCACGGCTCATTTATTTTCACTTGACAAAATACACTTCAGAAAGGAAAACATTATAAACTTTAGAGTTATGGATCAGAGCGCGAGATTAGACAGAATCCAATAAACTAAACAAGAAGTAATATATTCTTTAATGTTTATGTATACTAAACAATAATCAAAATTAGCTACCGAGTCGCATTTAACTGCATTTAAATACATTTTATAACATAACTAGAGAAGATATGCTCATATATAGCGCTGCATCTAATGTCAATAAAAATATCAAAGTATTCCCTAATAACATTAAATATAAAAATAATCATCTAAAGTATCCCCCAATAACATTTAATTTAAAAAACAAAACACAATATTATTATTATTAATGCATGGACTCATTTCAAAATAACATGTATATAATGAAAATTAATTTGCACCATAGTGCTCAAAGATCAAATAGAACAACATTGACTAGAATAATAATCATCCACATCGTATACAAGGGTTTAAGACCAAACAAATGTCATAATCCTACAATAAATATCGATAGACATTAAATTCAGTTAAACAAAAATATGTAAATATGTATACGTATATCCAAAGATGACCCAATAGAACCCCTACATGATTATAACTAAATTTAACACGAGCCTAGGTTCCAAAAAAAAAATCTCTAAAATAACGATAACTTACATTTAAGTAAGTCCCTGACTGCTATTGGCATCAAAGACTGATTGCTCCATACTGGGTACTTGCTTATATCCAATTTAGAACAGCGGGGAAGATATGGGAGGGAGATATTTCATGTCCAATGATGTCATCTTCAGCTAGTTAGTGCATGGTTATCTCATCGACGCCTGCGCACAACGTCGGGAGGGCCTCTATACGGTGGTAGGGAAACACACGTGATAGCACAGAGCGCCTCTTTCTCCAAGTTTTAGCGCCTGCGCAGCGTCCGCCACTCTGGGAATGCGAGCCGAATTACATAGCACTCCTTGGCTTCATTCTTGTTTTCTCGTCTAACGTGAACGGTGAACAGTGATGTGTGTTGATGTGCGCGGAGGATCCATACGTGGCGCTGGTTTCCTGGTAAAACGGGGCACTTTTGTAGGTGGCGGAGTTTGGGTGGCGAAGATGTTTGTAGCCACAGTACAAATCGATTGTTGTGATGCAGATAGAACAATACTGCAACTATCTAATCTCGCGCTGAGTGGACAAAGCAGACTGAGTTTAAAACGAATACTTGGCTTAAAGCTCTTCCCATGACTTTACATATATGATATGTTTGCTGTGAATTTATAGTAAGGTTGACTATAAGTCACTCGGAAGTAATAGGCTAACTATTCTTTCCAATAATACATTTCATGGTAATGTATAATATATTGAAGATATCAGCACAATTGTATTTATTATTAATAGATTAATGTGAATACTTTTTATTTGAATGATTTCTAAACTACCGAGTGAGGTGATAGTGTAATACTATCGAATTAATCTAATCACTTATCAGGAGGTTGTACCAGAGAATACTGCACAGGAAGAACAATTAAGACCGTTACTCAAAGTAAGAGCAGGTAATCATAATTGCATGTACCCTGAAACTACCCGCATACGTTTCGCTGCAAATTGATTATATTTAATTGATCACTATCGAAGGACCAACTGGTATTCCATGCACCTCATTACGTCTAGGCATCCCACACACCTCATTAAGTCGAGATAAGTACCAGTGAATCACAGCCCTCGACCTGTTTGTAAGCTTCGGGGTGAATGCTGAATTAATCATTCTGAATGCATGGCAACTCTTCATTGCTTTATGAAATATAGTCAGCTCCTTCACTTGCCTTTTCCAAAAACTTTCCTACGATATAATTTTCATAGAAAGGGAATTTTTAACAGTTAGAATTGCCACTAGATATACTTTACCATATTCTTAAAACAAGCTATGTTAATTTGATTGTAACTGTAACTTTCGATAAATAGTATCAATAGTGGTAAAACAACACTAATAACATAGTAAAAAGATATATTTAGCTCAAACTGGGTATATGAGAATTTTTATATGATAAATTTTATTTTAACAAATATAAATATTTGATGTTTATTTACAAATAATTGATTATTGAAAATCCGTATTTAAAATATAATATTTTAGAAATTTCTTGAAATGTATCAATGAAGAGTGTTTATTGTAATTAATAAGATGATGTGTTTGTTTTTCTGAGGAAAACTTTATTAGGGGTAAATTACTGAAAACCTATTTCGGAAAATTTCATTTCACCATATGAGAAAGTTTGTAAGATTGTGTTGTGCCATTTTTTTTTACCTCCTTAATCCCAATTATTATAATAAGTTGTTGATAACCTTGGGGATACACTTATTAATAAAAGAATATATGACACAATCGTACATACTTTCTTATATTAATATAAGATCATTATGAACAACAAAAATTATCTCAGTTAACTACCCTTAAATAATGTTTGCTTGTAAAAAATATTTTGATAATCATATTAACTACAATACCGTTATAAATTTTACCGGTTTTGTAGCGGGCTAACTAGCCTAAGTCCCGTACAACCCAAATCAACTACCACAAATACAGGTATTGAAATAAAATGTACATGGATTGCTGAAAATATGATCATAGCTATACTCCCATGTGTGTGTTACATACCTCGCCACAACTTCGCTGAACACGAGCTCCATTAGACGTGCCTTGCTATTCTCTCGGCCAGCAACGCCGCACTTCGCCGGGCCGAGATTTTATTTCATCTGACTGAATTACTGGCGGCGCGCCGCGCGCAGTTTTCGCTGGTTATGGCTTGCGTGCCAAAGTGAGCTTCATGGGACGTGCCCCCCCTTCCCCTTCCACTACTCTTCTATGGTGCACCGAGCTCTGGCGCTATAGGATACCGTGGCTTGCAGGACAAGAGATTAGTACTTCATTGTTATCCCAAGATACAACACGTCACACGTATCTTCGAACAAGACATATCTACGACTCCAGGGAGGGAGGAACGGTGATACCAAGGAACTGACCTGATCGGCGGAAGAAGGCTGCCACGGCGTTGTAAGCAAGCATTCATAGGGAGTAGATGGCTGTAATGGCCGTGGCTAGATCTTAGGAATAGTTTACTTGTTCAAGAGAGCATTAATAACTCTTATGTTTTTCATGTAACTGTAGTTTAGTCTTAAGATTTCTGATTCGCAGTGATAACTATTGGTGACGTTCTATGTCACTGATATATGCTGGGTCCTTCAGAATTACAGTCTAGGTAGTAGTGTGTCCCACCCCGTGGCCTGCACGACCATGTCTTATTCAGCAGTGCCTTCAGACAAAAGGGGCTGTTTAGGTTGTTTCAGGCCTAGCATACCTTATTGGGTGTTGGTCGGCTCTCCTTGAGTTACCTGAGACGTTTCTCGCCATGATTGTAGGTTGCCTTATTGTGGTACTTAACTTGTGGGCCTTCAGCCCTCCAGGTATGGCTCGCGTTTGTAGAGCTATTTAATGATCGTTGTTCAACTTGTAGATCTCTTTGCCCTCCAGGCATGGCTCGCGTTTGTAGAGACCATTTAATGATTGTTGTTCAACTTGTAGATCTCTTTGCCCTCCAGGCATGGCTCGCGTTTGTTGATATATTTAATGATTGCTGTTCACCGTGTTGTGCTACTCAACTTGTTGGTCCTGTTGCCCTTCAGGCATGGCTCACGTGTGTTACTAATTTTGATATCGTCACTTTGAGTGGATGTGTTTCCCCCTTCTGGGTTTGATAGTCGACCGTCTCGGGTTTGATCACCTCAAGTATGGCTAAGAACGATTGGTTATTTACCGGGTCATTATGTGCTTGGCCTAGAACCCTGGATTGGAACTTTCGTTTACAGTTTAGCCGAAGTAAACACTGTGTAGCTTGCAACTATTGTAACTGAATTGAAATGAATTAAGCTAGCCTCTCTAGCATGGTTAGTCTTCTTCCCCTATAGTAAGATTGCTAGATTATTTAACCAAGTTAACTGGTTAACTTATAGTGTAGAGTATTCTTGTAAGTGTAATTGTTTATTGACTGATGCGGCATTTTTGTTTCTAATGGGGAGCTACCCATACCAAGAATAACCAGAGAGTTGCCTGTTTTGTACTAATGTTAGCACTTCCCACCTTGAGAACAATTAAGTGGGAACACTAGAAAACTCGCTTAAGAGCTATCAATTTTAGGGATCCCTATTTAGCCTAAAACTTCATTAACTGGGTAGTACCTATATTATTTTTAATGTATGTGTTGATATAACTGATCTCATTAAAGCCTATTTGTTCATCTACATGATTATCTTTGTTTTCACTTGTTTTGTATCTTTGTATGTTTTACCTGTTTACTTACCTGGGGTTAAAAGAAACTAAACCTCCGGTTCAGTTTAAGTGGCCGAATGGTCTTAGGTGTTATTCTCGTGTTACACTGACCTACTGATTACGAGGGGATCGGAGCTATAATCTCGGTTGGATCTAAAGAGGATGGTTTTCTAAGTGGTTTCCCATTCTCCTTCCAAGCAATTGCTGGGAGATTATCTCTAAAATGCTTCCTTCCTCATTCCTACCCCATTATAGTAATTATAATATATGCATATAAACTGAACCGGTAGTAAAACGCAGTGAAAAAAATATATAATATGTATATACATGTAAAATATATATATTATACATATCTATAACATATATATACATATAATATATACACAGAAAATATATAACATATATATAATATATTTAAATTTTGAACAAAATTGCTACAGTCACATTTAAAATATTGCAAATTTTCAAAAATAAGATGTCGGTAAACTACTCTCAAGAAAAATTGTCTCTAAAAACAAGTACACAATATTACTTAATGTAGACTAAAATTCTAGCCAAACATATATTTTTAGTTAAATTACTTGAGCCATTTAAAAAAAAATTGAATTTTCAAAAGATAAGTCATAAGTAAATTACCCTTAATCTTAGAACTAAACTCAGAATTACGATTTGGCTTTTGGTTATGACCATCAAATATGGGCTAAAACCCATTAAAATATTTAGGGTATAGTAGGCCTATCATGTACAGACAGATATTTTAGGTACACTTTTTTGACCTTAAGGGAAAGTTCTCAAGATTGTAATACTTTATCTAAATGATAAATAAAAAACTTATTTGATTCTAAGTTTAGTATTATTATCAGGGATCAATAATGTATGTATGAAATTATATTATAGATATTTTAGTAATAAGGGTCGATGTAATCTTTAGATTTTGGTTAAAATAACTCTAAAAACTACAACACCAAGTAAACATCACTTTGCATTCATCCAACACCAACTGGATTGGAGTTTATTTAATCTAGGTAGAAATTAAAATAAAATGTTATTTTTTTAGACCTATGATGGCTTCATTCGACTGAATGTGATCCATTTAGTTTTCCTTGAGGTCAAGCAGTTGATACAAACTCCTAATAGACCAAACTACACCATATTTCAAGTAGTTACATCTCTTCCCCATCGCACACACACACAGAACATAACAACCCTCCCTCTCCAGCTATCGGACCTCCAATAAAGGCTGACCAGATCTTCGAGAACAGATAGGAGCGGAAGGCGACAAGGAATGCTTCCAATAAGTCGAGAGCTTCTCCTAGAACCGAGAGAAGAAAAAACACTTCAACGAAGACCAATCCCCCCTCCCCCCTCTACCACCATACCGCATAAAAAATATTTGGAGCTCTGGCCTATATTGGATGTACATAAAAATATGCTGCTATTATTTCTTCATCTTGGGATGTAGCTACAGATATTTTTGCGTGGTGGCCATAGTACACCTCAAACATTTCTAGATAACATTTCCAAATGTATGATTTTAATCAAATTAATACTTGTGACCGTGTTTGATTGGGCGGGGGTGATGGGAAAAGGCTAAGATTTTATTTTATTTGTATTAAATATAATCACTTCCTTGAGAATATCTTCGAAATTTGGTTTCACCCTGTGATCTCTTACTACTAACTAATACTAACTAATTCTTTTCCCGGTTTAACTTGTTATCCATTCTATATTCTCCTCTCTTTGTGTCTTTATTTCACTTTAACCACTACACTCTATTATCTTTACCCTTATCTCTATGATAAACCCATCTTTCTCTTTTTCTCTATGTACTTCATCTCTTCCCTTTTCTTTATATTGCTATTTCTTCTCTCATTTTGATTTTTGTCCTACCACATCCAATGATCTTAAATCTCTCATCGCCCTACTTTTCACTTCTTTCCATCATTTTAAAAAGTATATCATATAATCTCTCTCTCTTTTTCTCAATTCCCTCTTTCCTCCCTTTGTTTTCCCCATTTATCTATATTATTATTATTATTAGCACAGCGTCTTACTACCCGTTCGGGTTATACGCACTTACGCTAATGTGTAATGGTAGGGTGATTGTGAGATGAAATGAAGGACCTACAGTTTAACGTGGAATCCGAACCACGGTGGAGACCTGGCATTCCTCACATTCACAAGATGTCTTGTCAGAGGTGAAGGAAGGGTTTGGTAATCAGATAAATCTTTGCCGGGACCAGGGATTGAACTTCGGCCGCCTGCATAGAAGTCTAACACCTTACCTCTATACCACCAGGTCACCCCATTTATCTATACAATCCTCTACCTTTTATTCTCACTTCTCTCTTTTTATCTATCTGCGTTTTCCTTAACGTTCTCTCCTTCCTATTCCCATATCTATATCTTATTTTCTTCCTCGTCTTGCCACTCCTCTATATATTTATCCCCTTCATTTTACTACTTAATTCCTTCTTTCTTTAGTCTTATCCAACTAACTTTTGTGTGAGTATGCATCCGCCAGTTTGTGAAAACACTATACTTTATAATAAAGATATGAACTAGCGTTGCCATTTAACCGTTATCTGGTAGAAGGGTCATCTTTTACAAGTCTGCAACGAACAACTCAAGTTGGTGAAACTTCCCAGGGTGTCTGTACAGGACTGTATTGGACACTAGCCAACTTTCCAAACTGACACTACTACATATTTTAGTTTCATTATGTGTGTACGTCTAGTCCTTTATAAGTGTATTTATTAACTACCTTAAATAATTACTACTGCAGTTTAAATGACGCAACTATCTTAGGTTAATTTAAAAAAAAATTAAAACAAAATTGAATATTCGAGCTAGTGTGATATATTTTATGTATGCAGATAATTGTTTTAACATGCGCTTGCAAGTTTAATTATTAAAGCCATGAACCTCACTTATAGTTAAACCATAATTCTTGCTTTAACAACACAGAACTAGGAAACTTACATCCTGCTGTAAATCTAGCTGACAAAACATGTCTTGACAATTATTCCCGAAGACAAAATCTCTACAAACATCGACTCTGTTAAAATACCCAGTTAAAAATTAAAAGAAATATTTCGTCGAACAACCCGAGTCTTCGGTAGTTTTTGTGCTCCACATCTGATTACCCATCCGGGTTATCCATATATATACACTAATGAGGGAAATAGTGTTTTGAGGAAGTGTAACTATATTTTATTTAAGGGGGAGTAAAAGACAATTTAGGGAAAACCACCCCCAGTGAACCCAGCTAAGATTAAAACTTGCCTACTCTTTACCGGAAATCTGGTATATTGAGAGTTTGGCGTTGTATACCGTGCAGTCACTGGTGTGGGCTATATCAACTATGATTTACTGTCAAAACCATCACAAAATATTCTAGCTTAGTCAAGTTATATATATTTAAATTAAATATGGAGATTGAAAACATTAACAAAATTAAATGCTGTTCAGACTAAATTAACTGACTCGTTTGGATTGTGAGTAAGCATTGATACACTTTTCATCTATTTACTTCCCCCAGGACTGGTCCTATCTTTCTCCATCTCTTAGCTTCATCTAAGAAATATAATAAAGATCAAGTTTTACCATCTTGGAAAAGTTCCATATAGTTATTGTTACTATCATATAGCTAAACAATTAACACGTTTTGACAATATTACACTGTTTCTATATTGACACAAATATTCCATCAGAATGATATATAAAATAATAGTTTCATAAAAAGCATTATTCTTATTAATCAGTGTTAACGACCATATACTGTATTAAAAAAAGGCAAACAAATAAACGAGAAACTATGCTTTGGATTATATTAAAGGGGTATTATAATTTAATGTTAAAATTCTTAGGAAAAAATTGACAAATTTTGATAAAACTTATTAGGCACCTTATTCTCCCTTTGTAAATTTTAATTGAATAAGTATTTATTTTTTAGTTTCATTTAGTAGCAAGCATAGGCACTTAGCTACCTCATGATGTATCAGTACACTTAGAGGTTTGTAGTTTATTGACACACTGACCAGGAGATCCAGAATAGCTCGGTCGATAGACCAGTCGACACTTAAAAGTTGAGTTGAAAATCAACTCCCCCACCATATCCCAACATGCCCTGAAAGTCATAGCATCATCTCGGTCCTAACACCATGGAACGTGATACATCATTTTCATCTACCAGCTACCAATAAATGAACCCCTACCCGACCTCCTCATTCCTACTCCTCCAACTCTTGGAATTATACTTCACTTAGGGAAAAGAATATTAGATTCAATCATTTTATTTCGCATGCTTTGTATTAAAATTAATTGAAAAAATGTCACAGCACTGGTTGTTCGTCAAAATGTATAGAAACATGTATGTCAAAATATCAGTTTAAATAAAACAAGGGAGGGGGAGTTACCAGTTAAACATTTAGTTAGAAAAGAAAATATCACGCGCCACACATCCTTGTGTTGATCCTCCTTGGTAGTCCTAATTGATGTTCTTGCAGTCTAGGAAGTGGCCTAAGACCTTAAGATTGCAGCATGTTCCAAATCTACCAGTTTCACACGCGGACTTATCGAGTAGTTGCACAGTGGCTAAATATTTACCTATTAAACATATTCGGTGAATTTTGTGACAGTAGGCCTATTTGATGGTTAGGACAACTTTAATTTAGGCGTATTATTAATTATTTTGTTAGATTATATTAGATTATCACGTCTATAATAGTAAAAATATAAATGATCAAGTTAAAAATTACCAATTAAAAACCTTCAAAAAAACTTCTAAGTTTATATAATGGAGAGCAAATTTTACTCCTGTAGCTGGGAGGGGACCACCCCCAAAACCTTCTCTGACTCCCCTTACTTCGCAATCCTGCGTACGCTACTGGAGTAGATAGGGTTAGCGTGCTGGCCAGCCGTCTCTTGACATCACTCGTGATAGATTTGTCAGTGTTGTTAGTGCAGTGAGCGTTTTACAAAATACAATCTCTTTTCACTGAATTTTGCATCAAAGGAAAGTATATGAATCCTTGTGCATTAAAAAATACCATTTATTTATATTTCCTAAAATATTGATCAAATGTTTCACACAATCTCTTCTGACAGCACGTTTTTAATATAGGACGCACCTAGAATTTCTTATTCTTTCGGCGTTTTCTCAACAAGTACCAAAATTCTGCTACTTGCAACAACTTTATGGCATGAACCCGCAAGTGAGCTACACCAACCGAGAGGCCACTGCCGTTAGTGATGATAGTGCTAACATTTGCGTATAGAGGGTTGCATGTGGTCAGAACAATGAATCCGTCAACCGTTGATCTAAGTTTTCTAGACCAGAGCCGCTAACTATTTATTCAAGTAGCTCCTCATTTGTCCTCACGAAGCAGAAATTGACTCCGTTCCAGACCAACTGCTTCACAGAAAATTTCTGGAAGTGCTAGAAATAGAACCCGTCACCTCTTGATCTGTAACTATTATTTGAGTGAAGAAAAAGTGATTGCAAAGCAGGTCACGGTATCTTTAGGCCGAGGTGACAACGGGTTACAATTCGCCCTTCAAATAAACGAGGGTATATTATTTCCTCTAAATTATTAATTTCTCAATATTAGCCCACTTGTGCGACTACCCCAGTCTGAAGTAGAGATGTGATAAAAAAAAATCACTCATACACAAAGACACAGGATTCCCCTAGACTTGTGGATAAAGGCGGTTGAGCTCACGTCGAGTTGAAACAATGTGCAAGCGTCTAGTAGCAGAGCTAGTTCATTTCCAGAATTGGCAGGATGCTGCATCGTGTAGGCGCTCCTAGGAGCCAGACGGCGCCGTCTCAACCCCTTAGCTCCCAGCCAAAATATCCAACTAGAAGGGAAGTTTGAAGAGTAGGTTGCCTCTACATTTCATCTATTACTACGCGCATAAATAGAGCGTCGTAAAATATACAATACATGCTGTAGACTAGCAAGAAAAATGTCTTAAAGGAGATTCCCACTTTAAGGGAAACATCCTAACATTTAAAAAAGTATTATGGGAACGGTAATTCTCGAATTTCAAAACCACTAAAATCATCCTTATTATTTTAAAATTATATAATGTGACCCCGTTAAAGATGAGTTTATTTGTTCAAGAAGATTTATATTTATAAACACTTATTTTGAACTCAGAACGGCAGCATTTCAAGCAAAACCTTATGGGAAATAAATTAATCATACCTTTTAGTGATTTTTTATTATAAAATCTAAAATGTAAATTTCTTAAGCCTATAGTCTTTACTAACATTTGTACTAATTAATCGATAATTGTGAGGAAATGAATGATCTTAGCGAGTTTAGGCTCGAAGGTTACGTGAGTCATTTCAGAGTCTGTCAGTGCGAGATCAAATAATAATAATAATAATAAGAACATGGTAGGAAGAATAGTTTCTGATAGTTACAAATGTTATTAATTTTTTTAGCACCACTTCTTACTACCCGTTTGGGTTAAACGCCTATATAATCATTATATTAATAGTTTAGGGTTTAAAAGGTTTAATTGAGATGAAGTGCACCCACGTTTGCGTAGAAGGTGAGTGGAAAACCATTTAAGTAAAAACCTCCTCAGTGAATCCTACAGGGATCAAACCCCGATCTCCCCGTCTTCGGTGGTCTAGTCTAACACGAGGGTATCGCGTTATACCACGTGGCCACTGAGGTGGGTGTTACTAAAATTAATTCGATATATTAACATGTCAAGTAACTTTTAATATATATTATAAATATTGATAAAGTAGAAGGCCTACTAATACTTAAGTAAAATGTTTTCAACGTGAACCCCTTCACCCTCCAAAAAAAGTTTGCATGTTCAAAGCCAGGGTGGTACAACGTTTTTCATCCCAAGGACCAAATCTGATTATCAGTTTGCACCGCGGGCTGAATATATATTTAATAATCCCATCAACTAAATAAAGGTCTAAAATTAACAGTTAATGAATGTATTTGAGGTGTTTAGCATACACCTTTTGAATAGCCTGATTATGTCTACACACGACAATTTTATCTGAGCGAGAATGAAAGAGCCCACCAATTCTGACGGAAAAATTATTTTAAAATACCGTTATTTTACATGCCACAATCGACATGGGACCACTGGCTTTACTTCCCCTCCAAAGAATGTTGTGCCACGATTTTTAACTCTCAAGAAAAATCCCTCAATCCTGGCTGGATTTGGTCCCACGAACATCGGCTCCTGTAGCGAGCTCTGTACCCTAGATCATCGATGTTGACAACTTAATAATAAATTATTTTCATTATTTATATACAACTTGTATTGTTTGTTGGTGGAATCGTTCAAATTTCACTAAAAAAAAGAAATGTACGATTAATCCCCCAAAAATGCTTTATGAAATATGCAAACACATACACTTTCGCAAAACAAATTAGCATTATATAAGTATCATACTAAGTTTTATCAATCAAATAAATGCATAATAAAATACAATCATGAACTTATTTAAAATTATTTTTTATTTTAATTATTTTCACATGTTGACAGAAGGGTTATCTTTAATTTTCCTCCAAGACATAATGAAGGCCACATTTTTAGTGAACGTGGGCTGCATTTGGCTCCCGTGCCGCCCGTTGTACCCACTTCTCAAAGCTATTCTTCCCACTATGTTCATACCGTAGTTTACTATCACCACATTAAGTTTGTTTTATTTATTTAACAAAATGTCATTCGTAATATATTATTTAAGATAGCTACAATACGTCTGTGAATGGGACTGTACTGTATCACGTGGCCTCGTGAAGATTAAATCGAATCATTCGTTGCGATAATCCCCCACACATAGCTTTAGGGGACAAAATTGAGAAGAAGGAAACTTGTGGATCCTCGAGGATACAGTTTGAGAAGGACCCTTACAGGGCCTCAAGGGTACAGTTTGATTGAGTACTGTTTCCAAGTTTAGGACGTGTCTGGTGAGAATATTGTAAGGGGGTGGACAACATCGTCAGTCGCACGTCATAGGATGCCATCCAACAATCCTTATACCCTGTAAACGGGTGGTGCTTCTGTATCTAAATTAGTGCAAGTCAACTATTACTGTGGGTACGATCAACCATTATAGTGACTGTTTACTATTACTGTGGGTACAATCAATCATTATAGCGGCTGTTAACTATTATTGTGGGTACGATCAACCATTATAGCGACTTTTAACTATTACTGTGGGTACGATCAACAATTATAGTGACTGTTAACTATCACTGTGTGTACGATCAACCATTATAGTGGCTGTTAACTATTACTGTGGGTACGATTAACCATTATAGTGGCTGTTAACTATCACTGTGGGTACGATCAACCATTATAGTGGCTGTTAACTATTACTGTGGGTACGATCAACCATTATAGCGGCTGTTAACTATTACTGTGGGTATGATCAACCATTAGTGTGGCTGTTAACTATCACTGTGGGTACGAGCAACCATTATAGTGACTGTTAACTATTACTGTGGGTACTATCAACCATTATAGTGACTGTTAACTATTACTGCAACCATTACAGTGACTGTTAACTATTACTGTGGGTACTATCAACCATTATAGCGACTGTTAACGAAAAAGTAAATATCATCAAAAAGCATTAAATAAGATCTAATATTAATTCTTAGCAACTATTTTGATACGGTTAGTGCTAAAGAATTACTAGCTATTCATCATTACACTTTATATTTTTATCTCCACGTCTTACTACCCGTTCGAGTTATACACCTAGGTACTAGTTACTCTAACGTGTAAGGGATGAGAAAGATTGTATTTAAAGGAAGTGTACCCTAATTTGCGTGGAGATATAGTGGAACACTATTTAGGAAAAATCACCCTCAGTAGACCCGACCGGGATTCGGCACTACCGAGGGTGATTTTTCCTAAATAGTTGTTACGGTCTGGAACGGAAGAACTATGGTCAAATTATAAACTTAACGTGGTTATAAATAATCTCTATGCTCTAATAATCTCCCTCCATAAAATCTAGATGTTGGCGCTGATTTAAAACCAGACGGACGAACCGTGATTGAAAATCGCCAACCTAAAAGTCAAAGTCCCTGTTCTCCGTCAACCAAACAAGTTGTAGGTGTTTAGTGGACATGAATGAATGCTTAGTGGAAAAACTCTCCAATAAGTGGGTTTGGTGGACATCAAAGAGTGCTTGGTGGAAGAAATCCCCAATGGCCTTTGACCGTGAACATTAGTAGTGTGGTCAATAAATAGCCCGCTGTTCACTCTCAATCAATCAGCTCTGTAAACAAGTGGGTGCTATGTGCTTGCCGATAAGGTTGGTAAAAAGGGTGATGAAATGGGGGAGATAGGTGGGGAGAGGGAATCACGTGACACTTTGACACACTGCCAAAGTGGTTTTAACTGAACCGATTTTTTTTTATTGAGAGATTTAAAGGGAACTCTGAATCGAATATATCAATACTTGACTTATAAAATAATTTAAATTTAGAACATATTCAGCACCTAGACTCTTGACCAATAATAATTAATTATGTGAAAATCAACAATGATACATTTTTCTACCATGGCTGTAATCAAGCCCAAGACCTCTATCCCAAGAGGCGGGGACGCTACTAACTGAGCTAAGGTGTTGGTTTAATGTAAGGATCTAGAGGGCCCGAGATAAGGTAAGTGTTTTTGCAGGGTTTTTTTAGTGAAATATTTATTTGGCCAAAATAAATAAAACAGTGTTTCAGTACAAACAAAGAGTTTAATTTTCTTTCCATGATGAAATCAACAGTTGTTGAATTTTTTCATTATCATAGTGGCATTAAATGACAAACTTTTTAAATGAAGAGAAAAGTTTGTCATTAACTTCCAGGACACCTTTAACAGCTATTCAAGAACTGCTGAGGTCAACATGTCAATTAAATTAAATTCTTTGTTCCTACTGGAGGAATATTTTAATTCTCTAGACCAAAAAAAGTGTTTGTATAAAAATTTCAAAATCACTGACAGTCTTTCGCGTTCCCTACATCTCCACCTTAATAAATGCATGTAAGGACGCTATTAAGACAAAGTTCCTGATTACACAAAATAGTGGATGAGGTATCTAAATAAAAAATTTAAGATATTTATTTGTGCAAAAATCACTAACGTTCAACTTTTTCTGGGCTTTACCACCAACCCTGTGATTTGGACTAGAAAAAAAAATTGACTTGTGATTTTCCACCTGTGTAAGAAGAATATTTAAAAGTTGTTTTTGTTTAATGTAAGATTATCTTGAATCATTGTTATTTTATACGTTTTCACAAAATATATGAATGCTACCTTCCCCAACATAAAAAGGGATATTATGGATATCGTATTCAAGGGATGTCGACCACTTTTTTTTTATGTTTTCAACAGATATTTGTAGACTATTTTGTTATGATTATTAGGAAGGAAGATTGTAAATATGTAAATGGCATAAATTAGTCAAGAATATTTTACGAATCAGTCTGGATAAAATTAATGTTTTTTTTAAGTATAACATTTATTTTTATTACATTTTAAAGTGGAAGAAAGCAAACGCTTGTTCTAACGGCAACATAAAGCCGACCCTCATTCGCAGGTGACTGGGGTAGCAATTATAGCTCATAGTAACCAATTACACACGTCCATCACATATTCTGCCTATGACTGAATAATTAACCTGAACACAGGATGAATCCAAGATAGCACAGCGACATACCATTGAAGCGCTAAGACAAATACCGTGGCTTCGATTCCAGAGTCCAAATGTCATTTTTCAATTTACGAATACATTTTAAAGTTTTATACACCATTACACGTCCATCCCTCGAATCAAGGGTTACCTAAAGCCATTTTAAGCGTGTGAAGGATTGGCAATCAAAATCGTAAAACTGAAAAATAAGTATATAATTTAGGATTTTTGTTAAAATACAGGATGCTTTTTAGTCCTCAACCACTTTGTTTTGGAGGCGAATGACAACATGCAATGCAAGGACGGACGTTCCGAAAAAATACGGGTTGGATGGCAACCCCACCATGAACCAGAATGGAAAATAATTATAGATACGCCCAAAACATTTTCTCTGTCATGAGAAAATGTATACTGCGTTTAGTCTAAAAGTTATCAGTCTTACCTTGACCTATTTCACTATGGCCCAATCTTATTATCCTCATCAATTTTGAAATAAGGCAAGCTACGTGTGCTACCCTTCTGAGAGAATAGAGTGTATAGTGGCAGCTAGAAATATTTGAGATTGGGCATTTATTTATAAAATAAGCAGGCTATCGTTAATTATAACTTATTTGTTTGTGTACGATACCTTCCTGCAATAGGATTTTTTTTTTGTAAAAAGAAACATTCAGTAATTACAAAATATTTTTTGCCGTTAACTTTGATAAAACTCTACTATTTTACTAGTACTGCTTTATAGATATTGATAATATATAGCAAAACTGACAGCTGCAGATCCCATGTCTTGACGTATGAATACGTGAAAGAAGATCTAAAAACTTCCTAGCAGCCTAATAAAGCCATTCTTATGAAAATTGCACTGTACTTGCTATCCACAGATTTACATAAAAGAGGAAGGTACCAAAAAACCAAACCAAACAAGGTTGACGCCTTAGCCAAAGTGCTCAACAATGACAATTTTAGAATTTTTAAAACCATATCACATGTTTGTAGTTTTTGATTATGATAATTTTACTTCGAGACCTACATACCGTTACATCAAATTCTGCCCACTTGGGTATTCTCACCAAAAGTTTGTTATGTTTTGCATAACTTGTGGCTACACACTCTAACCTGATTGAAAATGGTGTGTAGCTGCTTAGTCGCAATCGATAAATCTATATAATGGTTCCCTGGAATCAGATCACCATAGTAACAACTTTATTTAATAGTTAATGTATGAGAGTGTTTATTTTAATTTAATCGCACGAAAAGACGTGTCTATAATAATTTTCCATTTTGATAGATCAAAGTCGATTATAGTGTAAACTATATTATTACGGGTTTAAATATATAAATATATATAAAATCCTTAGACCATAATATGTATTATATAATTATTAATTGTAATAATTATGATATTTTATAAGTTTTAAATTAGCCACTATGGTGAAAAATATATAATTATTAATTATTTTTTGTTATATAATTTGTTTTAGTTTAGTTTTAAGTTAAAACTAAGTATTTAATATTAAATGATTTGAATTAATGATTTTATTACTATATTTAAAAAGAATAGTATTAATTAGTTGTTAAGTTAAATAAATTAACAAGACAAAATAACATTAATTTTGTTTTTAATGAAAGAAGTTTCTTCCATGAATTATTCATTAGAGCAACTGATTTTTTTCATTCTAAAAATTCAATTTTATCAAGGGCATTTAACGGATATTTACAAAACAGCAAATTATATCAAAACACTACTCACAATTAGCTTAGTTCTAGAATAAACACAAAAGTGTATCTCAATGTAATCAAGTATTTATCATCATATACGTAATAAGCTACTATTTAAAATTATTAATAAATGAGGACGTTCTGTACGTGGTAGGTAACAATTTATGAGTATAAATATATTCATATATATATTTGATAGAGTAAAAACAGTGAACAATTTGAATACATTATATAGTTATGAATGAGTATTTGACAACGAAAGATTGATGAACATAATTATATCCTAGAGTATTTGATAGAGAGAAAATATCAATGACTTTGATTATATTTATGACTATGATTATAATCAGGTGTATTTAAATATAAATATTTGTTGAATATAAATATATTATGACTATGAAGAAATTCAGGTCTATTTGATAGACAAATACTAATGACTTTTAAAATAGGAATAGTTATAAATATATTCATGAACATTTGATACGTAAATGTTGATGAGTATACAAGCAAGGTGATCGGAAACTAACGCCCAACCTGAAAATATAGTTTGTTTGAACCAAAAGTAATACAAAATCCGAATTCACTTACATCCAGCAAACTATGCTAATACCATCAAATTGTGTCCAAAATTTTGGCGTACATTGCTGGGAGATTAAAGGTGTGCAAGCACGCGGATACAACAGGTTGCATAGGAGTTAGGTGCGTGTCAATGCACATGTATTAATGGCAAGCACTTTCTGTGATGTAGGACCGTTAATGATGAACCTCAGAATGTATTCCCATTTCTAGAGGGACTGTTGTGTTGTTTATTAGTGCGGGATGTTCTGTGGCCGTGCTCCAAGATGTCGAGGTGTGTAGTGCCGCGTGCCTAACTTCTAATGCAACCTGCTGTACACCATACTTGCACAGCTTTACTCTTCCGGTGCTGTTCGCCAAAACTTTTAACACAATTTAATGGTATTAGCATAGTTTTCCGGATATAAGTGTATAGGAATGTTGTATTACTTTTGTTTCAAACAAACTATATATGCAGTTTATGCCTTGAGTTTCCGAACACCCTGGATATTATGATAAGGTGTATAAGATAGCGAAATATTGATGACAGTGAATCTATATCAGGATTTGGATGATTCTACATCGGTTAATTCGAACAGTTGGATCAGTTGAAACCACCACGATGAAATTTATATTTAAATCAATGGTAAAAACTAACATTTAATTGAAATTTTAGAAGGCACTTAACAATATTTATTAAGCCCCCTCAATGTCAAATAAAGTTGCATCCAGCCTATTGACACATAATAAATGAAAAGGCGGGGAGTTACGCAATGGCGGTGACCGGATTTCCTAATATAGCGGATGTGTTGGCTCAGTTATCATCAGTTCTGATTTAAGTCCGGAATTATTTTTTTGTATGCTAGTTTTTCCAAGTTTCTATATTTTGCAATTGAATTTTTCTTGTTTATTTTATGTATGTTTTATTTTGTATGTTTGTGTCTTTTATAGCATAATAAAATGAGTGTGATTATATATATATAGCATATTTCGAGGTTATTGATTAATGGTGTACAAGCTGCTTAGATAATTTAAAAAAAACACCTCGAATTATGGATATCTCGATATTTCTTTTATAAATTCCTGGGACTTCGAATAAATAAATTTATTCTGTATTTGATTCATTATTTAGATATAATGATAGCTTTGAATATATTCTGGTATTTTATGGATCAATATTAATGAATTTAAACATAACGAATGTCAATAATAGACAAGAATTTATGACTATTGATCGTGGATAAAGGTGAATATTAACTAATAAATTGGAGTATAGTTGTAAGGATTCGACTCCTTAGATTATTCGGTATCGTGTCTTTACACTGAACTAAGAGTCCCGAATTCGATTCCCGACATGGCCGGAAATTTTATCATTGGTGAAATGTGTGTTTACCCTTTCACAGTGATACATTAATGGCCGAAAGCTGATATATACCAGAGGCTGTAAACAGTAATGAGTGTAAAGTAAAAGTAGGATGGATGCGTATTTATAGTTATTTTTTGATAAGGAAAGGTCAAAATTCTCAATATAGAGTGTACCTTTAAGAATCGTTTCCATTCCCTCACGCTCTGGAATTGTACTCGGTGGTCCAATTAGCGGCAGTAACCAAGTTAAAGGCAGTTTGTAACAAGACCCAACCTGGTCCCTCAAGAATAGAACCTCATCTTCTCTGTTCCAATTTGCGGGGTCTCAAGTTTGAACACCCTCTCCTTCTCAACCCATCCTTCTCCCCACGACTAGAGGCGAGACAGACATTGCTCCTAACTGAGTTATGTGCATCACTCTGGAACTCATCTTGTTACCTCTTATATCTAAATAAAGTTGTTTCCGCTTTTGAAGGAATCTATCGATATTATTAGCTTTCCTGAATTGAGAGATTTATCTAGTTATATCTAAAAGTATGACAATTTAAAAAGCTTTTATTTTTCACTTCATCGTAGTACCCATTCGGTCTATAGACATACGTTAATTATGATAATTAAAAAGGGATAAGGAATATTAAAATTTTGAGGAAATATACCAGCATTTGCGAGGAAGGCTAGTTGGAAACAATTTAGGTATTATTATTATTTTATATCTTACGGCATATTTGGCTGTGAAAGATGCAATATCTAGTTCGGTCGAAATGTGTGAAGAACTTAGCCACTCTGTGGTACAGAACGTTAACTAGGGTGTACCTTGGAGGTTGTCTATAGTAGAGGCAAAAAATGTGGAAAGTGTTAACCTGCTGGAGCCCCTTTACCACAAAAGGCAACCTATTTTATCTGAAAGATCTAACTACTATGAGCAAGAAAAGTGGTGTTGCCAACCTGACAAATATTTGGGTTAGCCGCCATATTGGATAAAATATGGCAGCCATGGACTTTTTATTCAAGCCTTATCTCGGTTCTCTGTCATCGGATTTCAATCTAGTTTTTTCACATGAAAGATAAATTTATTCTTCTTTCTTTTGTTAATCAAACATTTTCGCCCATATCCAACGGTTTTCCCGGAAAATGGTAAAACCTATTTTTGAAGCTAATATTAAGCACTGATATATCTTATCTTTGGATAAATTTATTTGAATATGTATAGCTGCAAATTAGTCCTTATTTTAAATACATTTTTTACTAAGAGGTCATTTTTCTGGAAACCCAATATTTTCCCCGGAAATGAGATTCAAATTTACTACTGAAAATACTACTCTCCTAGATATCCCTATCTTTTCAATAATGTAATTAATGAGAAAGGTAGATAAAGAGCATCCACATTTGTTTGGAGGAAGAGTGGAAAACTACTAATAGACAAATAATCCCATTACATACCACTGTAGCTGGAACCCTGACCTCCCCATCACTACAAACCAGAAAATACGAGAATACTGTCCTGTCCCTTATATAAAATTGCCATTTTTTTATTTGGGATATTTAACATTCACGTTCTGAACTAAATGAATATATAAACAAATGACTTACAAACTATCTTAATTATAGAATACACAATACCTAATTCCAAGGACGTTAATTCATCACTGTTAAAGAGTAAGCTCAATTCCACGAATTATACATTGACCATAATGGGAATCAAGTCTGAAACCCTTAACTCAGCAGCTAGATACGTTATGACTAGATCTAAAGTATCAAACTAAGGGTTTAATAGCAACGGAGATTAAAGTACTAGTATTATAACTGGGTTTTAGGCCAGGAGGCAAATTTATCTAGAAACATATCCTCAATTTTAAAAGAATTATAACAATATTAAACTCTTAAAGTATGTCTGTACATTAAAATTTTGGTGGTATTTCAATATATTTTTGGGGTAGTCTAAGCGAAGAGAAGACCAAATAATATATTTTGTGAATATTTATCTCTGTCCATTTGTTTGTTTGTTTGTTGGCAATAAACTCAAAAAAGACTCATCGAATCAAGAAGTAACTTTTTATGTAACACTCCTTATTTTTCAAGGGAAAGGAAAGGCTGAACTATATACCAACACGATATCTTATCAGCAATCGAAGCAATGTTGAATAAACTGTATGTAAATACTAAACTTAGGTTTTGACTGCTTTGCGCGTACGGTTACAAAGCACGGCACTTGATTCTACCATCGAGAGGGGGGATGAATTTTTGTTTCTTCAACAATCTTCGCACGCGCATAAAATTGATATCGGGTCAGTTTAATTATATTTTTGTGTCATCGCTGTCAGTTGTGTTTGAATGCGTTAGCACTACGAATATTATTCTTGCTTAGCGTTTGGTACAAAGACAATACTCTTATTAGCACCGCGTCTTACTACCCGTTCGGGTTATACGCACTTAGGCTAATGTGTAATGGTAGGGTGATTGTGAGATGAAATGGAGGACCTACAGTTTAACGTGGAATCCGAACCACGGTGGAGGCCTGGCATTCCCCACATTCACAAGATGTCTTGTCAGAGGTGAAGGAAGGGTTTCGTAATCAGATAAATCTATGCCGGGACCGAGTACAAAGACAATAGAAAACAATTGTTTAATGTGATAAGTTTCTCATTATAAAGTGTTTCTTTTAATTAATTTATTTTGATTTTTTGATAGAATATTTAAACTATATATTTTTATACTTATTGCAATAATGCCTTACGTAAGACTGTATTTTTATCTTAAATTTAGGTACATTTTCGATTATTTTATGGCTTTTAATGTAAATTAGGTTTATTTAGGTTGGTTTCTTAGATAGTAAATTATATTTATTTCTTAATGTATTGATTGCAACAATGCCTTCACGTAAGCGAGAAAATTTTGATACAAGACTGCAAAAATGCAAACAAAACATTTCCCTTGCCTCGTACACGTCTGAAATGGTTCGACTTAAATGCAAGTGAAGAGGCGGGCAAACACTAATATAAATATAGATTTTTTTGACATAAGAACTGTTAATAGTCGTATTTTGGTGAACAATGAATAATTTAATATCCGCAAAACAGCTGTTCTGGGTTCTCTGAAAACCATGTTTCCCAAAGCAGAACAACAACCCAAGCGCCTTTCAATATGTTAGATATACCTACCCGCACAACAGTTCTGTTGGTTAAACAGTATCAATTGAGATACAACGAAGTTTCATTTGGATGTAAGCATAATTTTGATCAACAACAAAATTTTCCACGGAAGTTTTACGAAGTGCCCATCTAGAGTATCTGGGTTCTACATCTGGAGATATGCATACATTTAATACATTTATCTAATCAATTGATTGATGGTATGCTAAAATATAATATGCTTAAATAAAGAGTTAGTTTTAGCTAAAAATCACTGGTCAAAAAATTGATTTTTTTTTCTGTATCTGGTTTGTAAATGAGTGGATATAACTAATTTTTGGGTGCTGAATTCAGTGGGAAAATCTGATTCTTTCTATTATGTCACATCTACAAGATACACAGCACTAATACAAAGACAACAATATGACATTAGCAACTATTTAGCATTTTAAATACAAACAAAACATAGCCCTCATAAGTCATCTATTTTTTCTTGATAGCGTAAAAAAACTAATTCAAACCTAAAAAAAACACTAACATAATTCACGTTAAGCCATGATAATAATATTTACAAAGTTTAATGTCAATTTTCTTTGACAAACTAATTTAAACAACAAAAAGTACTAAAGTAATCCACATTCAGCCAAAATATTAATATTTACAGAGTTTAATGTAAGGTGTGTAACGTTATTTGCCACCCTACCATGTATTTCCCTATATTTTTCTAATTTTTGTGAATAGTTTCCAATTTGTTTTCGTTTGAGGTTTAGCACTTCAAAGTTCGGCCGCCGCGTGACGCGATGTGTTGCCGGCCTGACAAGTGATACTATTTACATCCATTCAATAAAATAAAAGGATGGAAGGAACAACGTAAAACATTGTTTTATATGGTTTAAATAAGGATTTTTGACTTAAGGAAGAACACTTGCCTTTTATTAAACATATTAATTGTTCTTCTAAAAAGTTTGTTGACTCTTCTTTTATTTGTTTTCAACGTCAGCCATGATTTATTTAAACGCATGCGCAGATCTATTAAACGGGTGAGTGGCGGGTCTCATAATTGTAAAAAAAGTAAAAGAGGAGAGATGTAAATAACTCCAAACTAGCGCTTTTCAGTTCTGACAAATTAAAATAAACATATTAACTATTTTATGAAAAGCACTGTTCACATTCGTTGGCATATATTTCGGTATTTATTTTAAACCTGCATTGTATTTGATTTTTTTTTATCTCTGGTCCATGGCAGGCATTTTGTCCTTTGTTTTAATGTATTGGTTTTCTCTTTGGACATGGAAGAAAAACATAGAATGTTTTTAAATTTGATTTTTGGAAGACTTTCTGTCGGAGACTAGGGTCTTCTTCCTCGGTGTTGGTCTAACATGGAGCAAATCTGTGGATATCTTAATTTAATTTATTTTTAAAGTGAATAAATGGTTGTAAAGTAAAGTGCGAGTAGCAAATGGAAAGCTAAGTGTATGTGCAAGAGCAAGACTTTGATTTTTGTTAAGAATTGTGGACGAGCTAACATTAATAAAGTGAAACAAATTTCTAAAGTGGGTGTTGTTTCAGCATGGACTAATTCATTGGTGAGGTCAAGCCAACTCTTCAACTTTAAATTATTATTTTTTCTTTTATCAAAAATCAGAATTCATGCAAGAACTTTCAGAAAGACTATCTAATTCAGAGAATTAATTAACATTTTATTTTATGTCTAAATATTAATTTTTTCTCTTCTTTTTGTTTCAACAATACTATTTTATTTTATCAAATTATAATTATAACTATCCGGAATTCCATAGGTAGGATTGGGATGTGGTAAAAAAGGAAACAATAATAAACCCACAGAAGTTCCAATAATTATTATTTTATACATTTTTTTTATTGTAGTCTAAATTTCTAAATTTTATTTCAACAATCCATTTTCTATTTAAATTGCTCATGTTTTATTTTAAGTATTCCCCAGTAGTCTCGAGTATTGAGAGTCGTCGTGCCACTGTCTGAATTAGCCGAGGTAAATGTTTTTTTATTATTATTTTCTCCTAGATTCTAGGAGTGTCGCCCAACAAAAAGCACAATTTTTATACCTCTTGATGTTAACTGTTATTAAGTAAACATATTTAGAAGACACTGAAAGTATACTAGAAATATAAAAAATAGGTGAAAAATTTTTTTCACCACAGGTGTTCCATCATTCTTCCTAAAAGAAACCAACAGTAATCGCCCATTATCGAAGGATTCCAGTGTCCTTGGTAACGATGCTCCATGGTCAGGATATCTTGATGAAAGCGTTCACCCTATTCGTCAATAACAGCACCACAATTTTATGGGAAAAAGTCAAGATGAGAGTGTCATTTTACACCTCATGTTCTTGTAGCTGTCCAATAGACCACTCACTATGGAAACATATTTATCGTCTCTTTTGTTGCCCAAAAAGTCGTAAACAATGGATATGAAAGAGGACAGCTAACTCAATATTTGTAAGCTTAGCATAAAAGGTTGGATCTTTCAACAAATGCATTAATTTGTCACCCAATAAATATACCCTCTTTTAGCTTTGCTTCACTCAACTTGGGAGACATGTTCTTCAAATGATTAAAGGCCTGACCTTCTTTATCAAGAGCGTTTACAAAATTCTTCATCAAGCCTAACTTTATATGAAGCGGAGGCAAAATGACTCTACTCAGCTCAACCAATGGAGATTTCACATTTTCCTGTCCAGCAATGTATAATTTCCTCATAGGCCATTTCTTGACTTTGTAGTGGTTCTTGATGTATCGGCTGTCCAACAATACCAAAAAACAACAATATTTGTGAATCCACTCTGTAAACCTGTAAGCAGTGTGACAACTTTTAAATCACAGCATATTTGCCAATCATAATCTTTATATTTGATTCCCTCCATCAACAAAGCCATACTTTCATAAGATTTCCTCGTGTCTACCGCACCAAAGGCGCCGATGGAAGTTTGTGGCCATAATACAATAGCACTGCTTCTAAGCTTTCCTTAGATGAATCAATAAATATTATCCACTCATGTGGATTTTGTTAAACACCCAACTCCGTCATCAAACCATTCACGTCTGTGCACACACAAATTGAATTCTTCATTTCAAAATATCTATACAAATAGCTATTTCTTGTTCTAAAACTTTAAATTCTTGTACCTTGCTCTAGAAGGTTCCATTGTTGCAGTCTAGAACACAACAGTTCATCTTTCTGTTTAGAAAGTTTCAAATCACTGACCAAATCGTTCAGTTTCATCTGTTCTATGAGGTGAGGCCATCTCTCATGAGTTTCAGGGATGTACTCTGTAATAAAAATATATATATAATATATAATAATATAAAATAATAAAAGTTTTAAAAGAAAAAATATATTTTCTTTATCTATATAATTTGAGTTTTTGTTGGGGAAAATTTACAAATCTTTGTTCCCTTCCGCTAGTGTAAGGGTTTCCCCTACCCCTATAGAACTGCCCTTGGTGTTGTCTCCTGTCTCCTCGGAAATCCAGGCTGCGATGAGCATCTTCTTGATCTCTACCTTGGAGCATGTCTGAAGGTGCTCTCCAATCCGGCCCTCGTCGCTGATTTTCCAGGTGTGGTGCATTTCTTCTCCAAATGTTCTGCTGCCGTGGACCATTATTAAACATCTGTGGGGTTACCATACTAATGTCCTCATTTGTGCGCTTGCGAGGAGGTGAACCTATAGACTCAAATTGGTTTCTCCTCTAGCCTTTCTCCAACGTATCCAAACGCTGTAGCCCCGCGCAGAATTCATCTAAAGAGCTGTAAGTTGCACCCACTAACATTTCCCGCAAACGTATCGGCAACTGCTGTGTAACCATGCATATAAGCTCCGAGTCCGTGATGGATGAATCAAAATTGCGACTTCTGGAGTACATGTCAGCTAAATAGCTTTCCAGAGTGCCACTATTCTCATGATACCGAGAAGCATGCAACTTTGCCCTCATCTGCCCCTGTATCTCCACAGACCAGAACATAGCCAGGAACTTGGTACTAAAATCTTCCCAAGTTGAGATG